>JAOPHQ010002079.1:0-68339 GCA_030340625.1 Merluccius polli
TTTTGTATTCACAGGAACAGGGCGTTGACACGGTGTCGCGGACGAGGAACGGCCGATTCCTTTCGTTGAAATGAGTGAAATGAGTTAGCT
The DNA here is from genome assembly GCA_030340625.1 of Merluccius polli. Lineage (NCBI taxonomy): Eukaryota > Metazoa > Chordata > Actinopteri > Gadiformes > Merlucciidae > Merluccius > Merluccius polli. The sequence goes on from JAOPHQ010002079.1 coordinate 91, forward strand.
CGTGGTTTGTTCACATGACGTGACGGGGGTGCAGATTTAACAGATTCAGTGTGGACAGCGCCATATAAGCATTGCGGTATTTTTTAAATCAGAAGTTTGCATATATCCTTAACCTACGATCTTGGGGCCGCCGTGTAACTGACACTGTGACTGGTGTGCTAAGAGACATGTGTGGACTTGTTTGGCTTACTTTTTAATTTCCACCCCCAAGCTGTCAAGGTGAAAACCTGGTATGTGGCTGGTCCGTGTGACAACAACAACCACCACCACCACATCATCACTCACTCACTGAGTCACTGAGTGAGTGAGTGAGTGAGTATATTTTCCTTTCCTCCTTTATTGGCATTTCCTTTTACTTGTTTGAACTATTGAGGATGCCTGAAACTCTGAAGCACTTCAATGGCAACGACTGCTAGTGAGTGAGAGAGAAAGTGAGTGAGTCAGTGACTGAGTGAGTCACTCACTCAGTCACTGACTCACTCAGTCACTGAGTATAGACCCCAAAATAAACGTGAGCCATTACAGACAAAGGGGGACAACAATGGCGGTGGTGGTGGGGGGGGGCACCTGTCTGTTGAACTCCTCCTCGTTCTCCATCCACATGTACTCGGCGAAGGGGTTGTCGTCAAAGTTGAACTGGTTGCGCATGACGATGACGTCGTTGCTCATGATGAAGTCGTTGCTCAGGATGACGTCGTTGCTGATGGTCATGTTTGGGACGCCGCCGCCGATGTTGTTGTTGTTGATGATGTTGTTGTTGCGACTCGGGTCTTTCATTTTATGGTAGACGCGCCCTGCAACAAATCACCACGATACAAGAAAGGAGAAAAAAAAAGACTATTACTCGAAAAGTTAACACGTTTCGCGTCATAAGACAAACTTGACCCACAAACGGAGTTCTACGTGGCTAGCTTGGAGAGACAATGGCCAGCTAACCCACAGCCGCTCATATTTGACATATTTGATGGGAAACACGAAGGCGGCCGCTGAAATGAACCATATAAAACACGGGTGTGGGTGAACGTCGACGCAGTACCTGCCAAAAACACCCGTCTCGGCGGTCACCTTGAAACTTTGAAACCTTGAAACTCTTGTGTGAACTCTCCTCTCCGTGTCCCTTAATGGCCGCGGTGAGTCTTTTTGTTTACAAGTCCGACCCGTCTGGCCGTGCTCGTCCGCTATTGGCCGAGCCCTTCACTGTGCTCGCCCGCTATTGGTTGAATCTCGACCGTGCTCGCCCGCTATTGGCTGGATCGCAAGCGCCCTCGGCGGCTGGATACGCCCCCCTTCTACTCGTTTGCACTCGGCGGCGCGGGGCCAGCGGTCCGGGTTTTCGTTTTGCTCAATGAAAACAACGCAGAATAGAAGACGACAAAGTGAAATACGTTAAGATAACGTTCAAACTTAAACGTCTGTTAGGTTTTGAACAAAAAAAAACAAAAACGAAAAGCTGCAACTCGTCAAAGAAACAAGACCCCGCCCGCCTCGGCTGACGGGGTGCACTAAAACGAAGGCCGCCGCCGTCGTCGCGGTGATTTCCTCCGTCGCCGTTGCACTAGCCGTGAGGAGCTACCGAGCTAGCGGCGATTAAAACAAAAGGTAAGGCACATCAACTCGGTTTTCGCGACGCAAAAACCAAACCAAACAACACCGATAGGCGAAGACGTCGTGCGGTGTTGTCCACCCCGACCCGTGAGAGCTGTGCGGTTCTGTAAAAGGCGGTTTTAACGACGACGACGCCGCCGCCGCCGAGTGCGCGACGCAGATTAGCTAGCAGCCGCAGCTAATGCTAGCTCTAAATACATCACGCAGACGCTGCACGTGCATATAACACCGACATATGCGTATGTACATCTATGTGTATGTAAGACATGTATGTATACTGATAAAGTAAATGCATATGTTGGAGATATATATATATACACACACACACACACACACACACACACACACATGCGTTTATTTGTGTATACAGATAAATATAGCGCCCATGTAGAAATGTGCACATATAAACACGTGCATGCATGCATATATAAATACATGCACATATAAGGTGTGTACATATATATATATATATATATATATATATATATATATATATATATATATATACACACACGTACGTTAGGTTTGCATATACATAACCACGACGAGGCTATAGATATTGCACATACTGACATGACACTGACTATGTCTCAGCAGACAGATTGAAGATGTTTTTTCCCCCACTAAAATCTGCTGTCATGGAAGTCCACTTTGATTGGATACGTTTTAACTTCTCAAACGCCCTGTTTCTTATCGCGTCTTTCCGACGCCTGCTTTGATACGAACCGTTTCATAGTCTTACAGTTTCATATGACGCATATTTTCCACTATTGAAATGTCCCTTTTTTTGTTGTTATGAACGAAGGACGTCTCGTTATTTCCTTGAGTTAAATCCAGAGCCTTTAGTGCCTGAGTTTTCTCTCTGTTACTGTTGTCTCTTTTCTTTCCCAGCCTCTTTAGTGCATCATGACTGCCTCCATTGTCCAGAGTCTAGGGTCTAACTTCTCAGTTTAACTGTAAATGCGGCTGTGGACCACAGAGCTTTCTGCCTCATTTGATGTTTCTCCATGATTTAGAGGCAACCTTTACATCTTTACCTACCTGGTTCTTTTTCAGCTGAAAAAAACATTACACCCCACACACCCCCCCCCCCCCTTGAGGAGAGACCGACCCTTTGAGTTGTCGACCGTTTTCATTCTTTTCACCTCCGCCCCGACCCAAACGCCACCAGACCACTCCCGGGAAAATACCGTTTTTATATAGACCGCCTGCTTGGTTCTATATCTTGAGTCGTCTGTACTCTGCACCGCAGGCCGCGGCATCCTTTTGAGCGCCATGTCACAGAAAAACCCCTCTGACGGCGGTCAGAAGGGCTTTGCCGTGGGCCGCGGGCTCCTGGCCGCAGCGGAAACCTTGAACTTCAGCATGAACGAGCAGCGATCTGGGCCGCAGGGCCGGCCCATGGGGAACATGGTCTCGGGCATGGGGCTTGGTGGCGGCGGCGGTGGTGGTGGTAGCGGCGTGGACAGCCAGGACCGCAACTCGCAGATGGCCCGCCGCGGCAGCGGAGGCGGCGGCGGCGGCAGCCATCTTGGCAGTACCATGAAGCTGTTCGCCAGCTTAGGGCTGTCGCCAGCGGACCTCGACGCCCTCGCACAGATCCCCGAAGAGAATATCAGTGTGGAGACCCTGCCCCACATACTCATGCAGCTTAAGAGCCGGAAGGGCGAAGCCGGAGACCGGCACATGGCCGGCAGAGACCTACCTTCGATGTCCCCCGAGCCCCTCTACCGCGGCGGCAGGGACGACTGGGATGACATGCATGGGGGGCGGATGGGTAATCCTTCCATGGGCCAGTCTTCAGCCCGCGGGCCCTCCCAAGCCGATTACGGTTACGGGTCCATGCAGGCCGCCAACTCTTCCCGGGGCTATGACTTGGGCTACGGTGGCAATAATGGCGGCGGTGGTGGTGGTGGTGGTGGGTGGCGGCGGCGGCGGCAGAGACGGGCAGTATTCGGATCTTTCCCGCCATGACTCCTACGGGGGGCTTGGCATGGGGTCCTCCCAGAGCGACGGTCTCTTTATGCAGAGGAGGATGGGCTCTCCGTCCCAAGGCAAAGTTCAAGACTTTTTGGGCGCCACGCCCACCATGTTCCCCCACGTCTGCGCTCTTTGTGACTTTGACGTGCATTCCAACATGGTGAGTACCAGTCCCGGCTCCCCCCCCCCCCCTGCCCTTTTCTCTCTGGGGTTTCCTTGTTAATACTGTTATTTCCAACTTACGTGACATCAGTTCCTTGATTGTGTTCAGTCCACGATTTTGCGCCTTTCGCCCCCAGTCTTCAATTTTATATCATTCGTTGAAAGATTTGCAGCAGCTAGTATTATTTAGTTTTTTTCTACATACAATCCAGTTACCCTAAACAAATATTTAGTTTACTTGGATCTAGGTCATGTCGTTGGAGCAGATATAGGGAATTCACCGATACCATGAATTGTATGCTGACAACCATTTCTAAACTTTGGGTGTCGACGAATACCACTTAATTATTTCATTCTGAATATATTTATTCTCTTCCTCAATGATTTGTAACATGCTTCAAACTGCATACCTTATTTCATTCTGGTATCGGATGCATGTAGAACATCAGCATAACGTTGCATCCCATACAAATATTTCTACCTTTTTATTCATACATGCTCAAATACCTAATTCTTTGGGTTGTTTTAAAGTTGACTTGTAAGTGTCAGGTCTTCTCTGGGAGCCAGGCTAGGGGAGTGTTTTGTAATATAGGCTGAAGGATCTAACGTGTCTTAGGAGTGGAATCAGCACACCAATGGACTCCGTCATGCAGAGAACCGAAAACTTCTTCTTCAAATGTAAGTTTGTTATGCACACACTGATGTTGATTTAGCTTTTTGGCAACTTGAATATACTGTATGTCCATACTTTTCAAAAACCAACGCATAGTTGCTCACCCATATATTGTTAATGGTTTACTCATTATTGGCTGGCTGCCGTCATATTGTCAATAAATAACATTGCCGTAGTTGTCCATTACAACCCGACAAATAATTACGTTTTCCGTAGGTACCCAGACTGGGACCCTGGCATGGCCCAAAACCGAGGGTAAGAAACACATCTGACTTTGCTGTGTTCATACTGGGCAATTCATGTAATGTTAAGCTAAACCTAACCATTACAAGCTAGAAGTGTACACTACAAACTGGAAGTGTACTTGACGATAAGGCCAAGGTACATCTCCAATCACAGCAAAACCTTGATATCAATCAAGGTATCAGAGACCAGATACCAATGAACAGATTAACCTGATTAATCTGATTAAGCATGAACTGTCACTGGTGCCAGAATTATCTTATTCAACCAAAGTCAAAGTGTGTTGTATGTATTTATAAAATGCACAGTATAACACAGGGTCATTATGGACAATAGAGTTCTTGTGACAAGGGCAAGGGTCAACTACGTAAAGAATATAGAGATGGAAATGTATAAACGCTTAAACATCAAATGTATACCAAAAACATCTAGTCCTGTTTGCTGATTGGTTCCTGTGTTTCTTTATATTCTAGGGGTGGCGGCCATCACATGGACATGCCCAACCTCTCTGCAGGACTGCTGGGGCCGAGTCCCATGTCTCAGAGCCAATCAGCAGGCGGCATGCCTTCCAGCTGGGGTAAGCATTGGCCACTGGAACCTGTCAATCAGCCACACAATACATATCGCTAAATGACTAAATGTAAATCGGTTGATTGTGTGCGACACTCATGTTTTTTGAAGAGGTTATTTCTGAATGCCAAATGTTTTGAAGATGAAACTTTAGGAGTACATATTCCCTGCATACAACAATTATTTTAACTTTCTATAACTTTGATCTTTTGTTAATTAGATGGTATATTTTTATTTGTACCCATGGAAAGACAAACTTGGTAAACATAATGGTTTATATAGGTCTGTTTTTTGTTTTTGTTAGAAGAAGCGCCACACAAATGTATATAAAAATGTTTCTGGTGCCTGTAGGTGTGGAAATGTTCAGGTTGTTGCCTAATCTCATCCTCATCTGTTTCTTCATAGGAGGCGGGCCGAGCTCTGGCTTCTCAAACAAGGGCATGCTACATTCTGGACACTCGAAGGTAATGCATTATATTCATTGTTATATATATATATGTGTATGTGTGTATATATATATATAAGTATATGTTGACATCTCACTATAAATAGTGTAGTACATGCTTACTCACGATATCTTCCACTGGACACAAAAAAACATGTTTAAGGGTTAGATAAAGTAGTTTGTTTTGCTCTTTTTTCCTTCTAAAACGGACAAATCAGGCCACATTTTTAGAATGGCGGACTTCACTTCATGACTAGTCTGAATCATTGTCAACTTTACCGTTGGTCGAAGTGAGTCCTACTGTAGCTGGTTGATGTAAAACTGCACCCTGTCCCCCTCCAGGTAATGAGCCGAGTGGTGGTGGCCAAGTACGACAGGAGGCCTCTCGTCAAGAGTCTGATCTCCTTAACCGAACCCTTCGGCACCCTGCGAGAGCACCTGGTGCTCAAGAACAAGGTATAGCTATGATGGTTAAGTTGCATGTGATGGTGTTAAAACAAGGTATGGCTATGATGGTTAAGATGCATGTGATGGTGTTAAAACAAGGTGCAGATATGATGGTTAAGTTGCATGTGATGGTGTTAAAACAAGGTGCGGCTATGATGGTTAAGTTGCATGTGATGGTGTTAAAACAAGGTGCGGATATGATGGTTAAGATGCATGTGATGGTGTTAAAACAAGGTGCGGATATGATGGTTAAGATGCATGTGATGGTGTTAAAACAAGGTGCGGATATGATGGTTAAGTTGCATGTGATGGTGTTAAAACAAGGTGCGGATATGATGGTTAAGATGCATGTGATGGTGTTAAAACAAGGTGCGGATATGATGGTTAAGTTGCATGTGATGGTGTTTAAACAAGGTGCAGATATGATGGTTAAGATGCATGTGATGGTGTTAAAACAAGGTGCGGATATGATGGTTAAGATGCATGTGATGGTGTTAAAACAAGGTGCGGATTATGGCGTCAGATTAGTGCCAAAATGCACTCGCGTGATAAAACATGCAGTCGGGCGTATTATATTATTTCACACGCGTAGTTATTACCTGCGAGCGCGCAAATTCTCTCTGCGCGCTCGCGCACACTTGGAGCGCTTCTCCCCGAGCGAGGAAATCGGGCGTTGCTCTCACATCGGACAGCCTCTCGCAGCTCACGTTCTGCTCGCTCGAAAGGAATAGTTTTGGCACTTTGGGGGAGGGAACCCAGGCAGCGCGGGCTCTCCTGTGATTGGCCGTTTCCGAGGAGCGATATTTGATTGGCAGCCTTGCTTTCTCTCGGCGTCAGGGCGGCGGAGGTACCTTCAGGTAAGAAAGCCTTGGCTGAATTCGGGCATTCCTTGCGAGCGAGAGAGCAGAACGTGAGCTGCGAGAGGCTGTCCGATGTGAGAGCAACGAGGAAATGCTCTCGAGTCCCCGATTTAGTCGCTCGCTCTCAATTTCCTCTCTCGGGGAGAAGCGCTCTGAGTGTGCGCGAGCGCGCAGAGAGAATTTGCGCGCTCGCAGGTAATAACTACGCGCGTGTGAAATAATATATACGCCCGACTGCATGTTTTATCACGCGAGTGCATTTTGGCACTAATCTGACGCCATAGCGGATATGATGGTTAAGTTGCATGTGATGGTGTTTAAACAAGGTGCAGATATGATGGTTAAGATGCATGTGATGGTGTTAAAACAAGGTACAGATATGATGGTTAAGATGCATGTGATGGTGTTAAAACAAGGTGCGGCTATGATGGTTAAGATGCATGTGATGGTGTTAAAACAAGGTGCGGATATGATGGTTAAGATGCATGTAATGGTGTTAAAACAAGGTGCGGCTATGATGGTTAAGTTGCATGTGATGGTGTTAAAACAAGGTGCAGTACAGCTGCGACCTCCAGTTGGGGAACCCTCAACGTCTACAGTGAGCCATTTAGTGCGGGGAGGTTTGTAACGTAATCTTGTCCCACTAGGCCTTTCTGGAGATGGATACTCACCAGGAGGCGATGGACATGGTGAACTACTACAAGAAGCACCCAGTCAACATGAGCGGGAGGCCGCTCACCTTCTACCTGTCCAAGGACCTCCTGGTCATCGAGGTAATCGGCCCACTGGCCAATTATTTTTATTTTATTTTTTTATGTACCTCTGCTTTAAGGGTGGTTGGTAGGCCTGGGGCAACATACCATTTGTGTTTTGTAATGTTTTTTTCAGTTGCTTACATGGTTTTGTGCTGCTGTATGGAGCAGCATTTCGGTGCCACATATCTGAAATAAACTTCCAATACATCCGACGTCTGCCCCATTAACCTTCTCATACTTTTATTTTACATTTTGCTTTTAAATAAGACACACAATAACAAGAGTATGTTGCCTAGCAATCACACTATCTTTTATGTCTTTTATTCTTCTATGTGTTTTTGGCTACGTTCATGCTCTGTCCTTGTGCTTTTCTCTATTGTGACGACCCCCTACATCCCCTTCAGGCCTTTTGATGCCACTACATGGCATCATCAGGTCAGGTGGTTTGGCCAGGTGATCAGTTGATCACACCTGGGTTAATGGGTGGGGTATTTAAACCATTTTGTCTATCCTTCAGGAAGGCACTCTTTTCGGTTTGTTGCAGGCACTGTTCTGTTACTCTTTTCCATTGGGCACTTTGGTCTTTTGTCTTTGATTCTTTCCCCTCATCCTCACTCTTGTTAGCTATAGTCTCATTTCTAACATACAGACACATTCACCGCATCCACTCACCCACAACCTCTATACTGCATTTAAACATATACCCTAGACATTTGTTAGCCTACTCCATGTTTGTTCGTCCTTATAAATAAATTACATTTTTGATTTAAAACTCAATTCTGTTGTTGTCCCTTTAATTATGTCATGGTGAAGGTTTCACCGTAACATAATTTTGGGGGCTCGTCCGGGATGCCTGTCGGTGAAAGATCCGGAACTCATAGACTTGTGTGAATTCAGGTGAGAACGTCTATTGTTTGTTTTGGCTATAGTTTTGTGCAGTCTCTGGCAAGGAAGAGTGCTCCAGCTGGGCTTGCCTTTCCTTCGGAGCACTGTTTATTGTTTTGCCTTTTATTGTTTTAGTTTGTTATTTTGGAGGAAATCCTGGTCCGAAGTTTTTTAACTTCTGTCAGGGGCACGCTTCGAACAGTGGAAACATTGTATCGAGTTCAGCGTTAACCAGTCGCCCCAAGGCCGGCACTCCTCAGAAGAGCTAGTCAGGTTAGTTAGCTTCTTGGGCTAGGTATTCAGGACGCCAGTGGACTGCGTTTTAAGACACACCTTTCAGTGGAAATTAGCGCCGGCAATCAGTGGACGATTTCACCTGGATGCATGGGAGTATTTTGAGGTTCGTGGCTTGCGGATGTGGTGAGTGTTTTGTGTTATTGTGAGTTAGATTGTAAGTTAGTTTGCTACTGTTAGCGTTCGCTGTGAAATTGTGCAACTTGTAGCGGAATACCGCATTGTGGAACGTGCACTGGTCTATTTTTAGATAGACTGATGTTCGTTGTTTGAGTTTGTGTAGCCTATCTGCTATTTTTAGGCTTTGCATGCGAACGCGTAGAACATTCAAAGCTACTGTGTGGTGGAGGTGTTGCCTCCGTTGCTTTAATTGATTGTTCTTAGTAACTTTTGGGAAACAGCTTAAACTAGAGTGAGTTGGTTTGAACTGGTTGTTTAGAAATTGTTGGTAGCTTATTTTGCCCATTGTAGCCTATGTGGAGAAGAACAATAGTATGTGCAACTAGTTCTTATTTTGTGCCTCAAATATATTTGATTGTTTGCCCCTCTGCTGTTTTGGGTGTGGTAAAATTAGCCAACATTGAAAGTAGCCTGTGTTACTGTAGCACACATTAAATAATGGGTAGCTTAGCACAGTTACATTTTTGAGCATTGTTGATTTGTCTTGCAGTATGAAATTTGATTGTTTGCCCCTCTGCTGTTTTGGGTGTGGTAAAATTAGCCAACATTGAAAGTAGCCTGTGTTACTGTAGCACACATTAAATAATGGGTAGCTTAGCACAGTTACATTTTTGAGCATTGTTGATTTGTCTTGCAGTATGAAATTTGATTGTTTGCCCCTCTGCTGTTTTGGGTGTGGTAAAATTAGCCAACATTGAAAGTAGCCTGTGTTACTGTAGCGCACATTAAATAATGGGTAGCTTAGCACAGTTACATTTTTGAGCATTGTTGATTTGTCTTGCAGTATGAAATTGAAAGTTAACTGGGTTTAAAATGGCATCCGCTCAAGCTTTTATTGATCGTCCATCAGAGGAGTTGTTGTCTGGCCTTACCAAACCGCAACTCTGTGACTTGGTTACACACTATGATTTAGTGGTAACAGCACATGACAAAAATTTAAAAGAAACCTTGTTTTTGGCTGTAAGAAATCAGTTGAAAACGAAAGGAATATTGAATGGTGATGACAGTGAGAAGTTGCAGCTTGAGAAATTGCTTGCTGAGAAGGAGGTCCGGCTTTCAAGGGAGAAGGAGCTAGAGCAGAGTAGGACCTTAGAGCTCCGCAAGCTTGAGCATGACCTCGAAATAAAAAGGTTGGAGTATGAGACACGTGAGCGTGAAAGAGAGCATGCTTTGGCAATGAAGAGGCTTGAACTTGAGTTAAGCCAGCTGCCTCAGCCCTCTCCTGCCAGTCCGCCTATACGTGGTTTTGATGTGAGTAAGAACATACGTCTTGTTCCACCCTTCTCTGAGAAGGAAGTGGATATATATTTCACTCACTTCGAGAGGGTAGCAACCACCCTCAATTGGCCCAGAGACATGTGGCCATTGTTGCTTCAATGTGTGTTCACTGGGAAGGCCCAGGAGGTGTTTTCTGCTCTGAGTATGGACCAAGCTAAGCAGTATGATGTAGTGAGAGACAGCATATTGCATGCCTACGAGTTGGTCCCTGAGGCTTACCGACAGAAATTCAGAAATGCTAGAAAACTAGAGCAGCGTACTTTTGTCGAGTTTGCACGTGAGAAGGAACGCCTGTTTGATAGATGGTGCACTGCACAGAATGTTCAAACCAGGGATGACTTAAGACAGCTTATTCTCTTAGAAGACTTCAAGAATTGTCTCCCTGAAGCTGTTGCTGTGTACCTGAACGAACAGGAGGTGCAAAACTTGGACAAAGCTGCTGTTCTTGCAGATAGATTTGTGCTCACGCACAAGCGTGTATCTAGTAGTGGCTGGGTAAGCCACTGCAGTACCACGTTATGCCATTTGGGGTCAGAAATGCTCCCGCCACTTTTCAGAGGCTCGTCAACCGAGTCTTGACTGGTATGGCAGGTTACTACAGGGCCTTTTGTAAAAACTTTTCTTCTGTTGTTACACCTTTGACAAACCTCCTTAGCCCCAAAGTACAATTTGATTGGTCTAGACAATGTCAAGAAGCATTTGAGAATGTTAAACTTTTACTTGCTTCTTCCCCTGTGCTGTCGGCCCCAAACTTTGACCGTCCTTTCAGTTTAGCTGTTGATGCCAGTGAGAATGGCGCTGGAGCAGTTTTATTACAGTTGGGATCTGATGACGTAGAACACCCCGTAGGATATTTTTCAAAAAAATTTAATCGTCATCAACAAGTCTACTCCACAGTAGAGAGAGAAGCACTTGCTTTAATTCTTGCTGTACAACACTTTGAGGTCTATGTGGGCTCATCTTCGAGTCCAATAGACATTTTTACTGACCACAACCCGCTGGTCTTTATTGATCGTATGCGGAACCAGAATCAGCGCATTATGCGCTGGAGCTTAATTTTGCAACAGTACCCTCTAAAAATCCAGCATATCAGGGGCAAGGACAACCTTGTGGCAGATGCGTTGTCCCGTTGTTGAAATTTAATTATTTTTTATCTTGTGACTGTGTAGAGTTCCAGAGTTTCACTGTTTTTCCTAGTCCTAGGGCCCAGGATCTGGGAGGAGACAGTGTTGTGGGGTTGAACTCTTCATGGGTCTTTATTTTTGTTTTGTTTATTTGAGGTTTTAGCAAACCTCTTTTTAGTGTGGGAGGTGTGACGACCCCCTACATCCCCTTCAGGCCTTTTGATGCCACTACATGGCATCATCAGGTCAGGTGGTTTGGCCAGGTGATCAGTTGATCACACCTGGGTTAATGGGTGGGGTATTTAAACCATTTTGTCTATCCTTCAGGAAGGCACTCTTTTCGGTTTGTTGCAGGCACTGTTCTGTTACTCTTTTCCATTGGGCACTTTGGTCTTTTGTCTTTGATTCTTTCCCCTCATCCTCACTCTTGTTAGCTATAGTCTCATTTCTAACATACAGACACATTCACCGCATCCACTCACCCACAACCTCTATACTGCATTTAAACATATACCCTAGACATTTGTTAGCCTACTCCATGTTTGTTCGTCCTTATAAATAAATTACATTTTTAATTTAAAACTCAATTCTGTTGTTGTCCCTTTAATTATGTCATGGTGAAGGTTTCACCGTAACACTATTTAAAAAAAAGAGTTTCTATTGGAAACCTGTGCGCTGTGTGATAAATGTGTTAAATAAAGTTGCGTTGCCTCCAGAAAAAGAACCGAGGGGCAGCACCGAGGGCACACAGCCCCAGAGAGGTGAAGGGTCAAGGCAGCCAGGTGGTGTTCTTCTCCAACCTGCCCAGGGAGGAGGACAAGAAGATGGAGCTGCTCACCATCGCAGGCCGCTTCGGTACCGTGGAGAAACACCTCTTCCTGAATGAGGAGGTAACCGCCAATACCAAACACCAGCCAGCACAGTGTCTTCATGTGGTTTTTGAGTCTCTGAGAGGGATGTGTATCGAGGTTGACTGTTTTCCCCCCCCCACCATCAGCAATATAGTGGCGGTTTACTATGACTTATTATTCTCTCTTGTATATTTATTTGTGTTTACTTTTATTTTTACTTTTCATGCCTTGTTGATGCCCATGTTTTCGTTGTACTTTTTATCCTTGCATGATTTTAACCCCCCTCACATAATCATGTGAGGGGGTTGGGTTTCGTTAAAGTTATTCATTTCCGCTGGTCCATCCTGTCTCAGGCATTTGTGCAGCTGGGAACGCAGGAAGACGCGGAGATGATGGTGAAGTACTACAGCGTCAACCCCCTCAACATCCGCGGCAGGCCCATCCGGCTCAACGTCTGCACCAAGTACAAGACCCTCAGGTGAGTCCCATGCCTCCCCCTCCTCGGCAAACAATGAACCGCACACCGCCACCCCCCCCCCACTGCTGAGGGAAATGTGTTAACCTGTTTGTAGTCTCACAAATCAGACTTTAGATTAACAAGATTAACCAACCCTTATGCACAAAGAAAAAAAGGGACATCCAATGAATCGTCCGGGACCGCATGTCGAAGCCGAGATGTATCGGCCATATCTGCGCTTCCCGCTGCCAGAGCAGACCAAATCGGACTAGAGACTACCAGGCCATTTCCGAGGCCATGCCTCAGCAGCTGTACAGAGATCATGGCCACGCCCCAAGACCGAAGTGCATTCTGGTTCCTCTTACTGAATTACTGATGTATCGCCATGGGAACATTGTAAAAATGTAATGTGCAGTGATTCTGAGACAGAACCTCTGAGTTGTTGTCATATTGGGAATGAATGTTGTACATCACCAGTAGGGGTGCAACGGATCACAACACTCACGGGTCGGATCGGGTCACGGTTTTTGAGTCACGGGTCACGGGTCGGGTCATTAAAAAAAAAAAAAAAGAAATTATAACAAGACAAATGTGACTTAGCTTTCAATTGCTTTTTGGTTTTATTTTTAACATTCAACAGTGAATAACAGGCATAACGTGTAAAAACAAAATAATAATCCTGCTTCCTAAGCATAGTAAAATATAAAATAATAATAATATAATAATAAAGCACTGCTTAAATGCATCGGGGAGAAGCAGTTGCTGCGCGTCTTTTTTTTAAACTCCCGACTCGCCAGGACGATGTCGCTTCACGTGGCTGCCATGCTCGAGGTGTTGCCGTGTTCGTAGGCCATTCTGGTGCCACAGGGGGGGGGGGGGGGGGGGGTGTTCGCGATTGTTGACGGGGAGGGGGGGGGTTCGCGATTGTTGACGGGGGGGGCGCGCGCAATAGTAACACACCGCGGACCTACGGGGGCGGGGGGGGGGGGGGGGGGGGTGCGCGCAATAGTAACACACCGCGGACCTACGACCGGCGGCGACCGGGTGGGGGGGTGCGCGCGCACGATTGTAACACTCCGGCCGACGGGGGGGGGGGGGGTGCGCGGTGTGTTACTATTGCGCTCTCAAAAAGGAGGACAAATACGCGTCCGGCTTGATGTGAACGCGCGTCCGTCCCGACCCGTGAGGGTTGATCCGTACGGATCACGGGTAATCCGTGACCCGTTGCACCACTAATCTCCAGTAGGCATATCTCAACGGTGTCGGCGTTTTAAGCTGTAGTTTCACTTAAATGTACAAATGACAATAAACCTGAAGTCTGATGGAAGTGGTGGTGGTGTTGTGTTCCAGTGTGAACCAGAGAGGTGGACACTCATACAGAGGAGACACCCGAGGCAGGAGAAGCGGAGGTGACAACATCGCCCCGTCCAAGAGCGGCTCCTCCAAAACCACCTCCTCCTCCTCCTCCAAGAGCAGGGAGGAGAAGAAGAAACCCGAATCAAAGCAGCAGAGTGTAGAGAAGAAGACCAAGTTGGAGGAGGAGGAAGAGGGGGAGGCTGCAGGAGAGGAAGGAGGAGAGGAGGAGGAGGAGGAAGAGGAGGAGGAGGAGCGACCTAAAGGACAAGATCAGAAAGACTTGAAGAAAAAGAAGGTACAGGAGTCGGAGGAGCAGTTCTCTGCTCCAGAGGAGGAGGAGGAGGAGGAAGAAGAGGAGGGGAAGGAGTCAAAGCAGCTTTCCACAGAGGTATCAGGAGAGGAGCTCCCAGGCCTTGACAGTGCTCCGGATGGTAAAGACGTCGCGGAGGAGGAGCAGGAGAAGGAGGAGAAGGAGGCAGAAGATGAGAAAGGCGAGGACAGGGAGCCGGAAGGCCAAAGTCGACCAGGAGAAGACATGGAGAGCAGAGAGGATGCTCCTGCTGATCCTGCCGAGGCCTCCGACATGACCGAAGGAGACCTGCCAGAAGACATGGTAGGTCACGACTCGCAGTCAATACAGATTAATGTCATTTAAGGAGATGGTTAGGGTTAGCCACTTCAGGATGTGTACAGCTAGATTGCAGACGCTGGGGATCGAACGCAGAACCTTTCGACTGTCCTGCCCCCCAGTGGTGACTCGTGTTGTTCTCCCTGTCGCAGGAGGGCAGCATGGACCAGGACTTCCCAGAGAACATGGAGGACTTTGTGACGCTGGACGAGTTGGCGGAGGACGACGAGGACCACTCGGAGCGGTCCGATTCTATCGGTAGGGGACACAGCGCATGCATGTTATCCTCAATGTGATTGGCTCCCAATCTCTTATGATCCTAACTGATCAGGAACAAAACACATTGCGTTTTATTCAAACCAGTTCTTCAAAAATCAATAGCTGGCTCCCTGTAAAAGGGAGTCTTTAAGGGAGACATGAAGTGTAGCAGTGTTGTTCTGATGGTCGCTGTTGGTTAATGCTCACCCATATGAGCACAGAGGGACAATGTCTTAACATCACCTTAAAATGTTTTTGTTTGTTTCTCTCTTCTGCAGATAATTCAAGAAAAGGGGTACGTTTATTTCTGTTTCTGTCGTCCTGATGATCCATCTATGCTTGTAGTGGCGTGTTTGTGAACTGCTGTTAAACAGTTTATTTAAGCACAAAAATGTTTAAAGCCTTCTGTGCCACAAATAAGTATTTTTTTTGTTTTAATATGGAGACCTATGCTAATCCAATGAACCCATTTATTATTGTTATCGTTGTAGCTGTAATTTAGAGCCATAGTATTGTAGTGTATGGTAGTGTGATATATATAAAAGGTTCTCTGGTATATATGTTAAAATGACACTTAAGGGACATTCAGGTGGTTCATGAATAAAAAAAAATGGCAGCAAAAAGAATGGCGCAAGCTAAATGAGAGAGAAAGATGCACATACACTAGATATGAGACTAAACCAGAGAGAAAGATGCACATACACTAGATATGAGACTGAACCTGAGAGAAAGATGTCCATACACTAGATATGAGACTAAACCAGAGAGAAAGATGTCCATACACTAGATATGAGACTAAACCTGAGAGAAAGATGCACATACACTAGATATGAGACTGAACCTGAGAGAAAGATGTCCATACACTAGATATGAGACTAAACCTGAGAGAAAGGTGCACATACACTAGATATGAGACTAAACCTGAGAGAAAGATGTCCATACACTAGATATGAGACTAAACCTGAGAGAAAGATGCACATACACTAGATATGAGACTAAACCAGAGAGAAAGATGTCCATACACTAGATATGAGACTAAACCTGAGAGAAAGATGCACATACACTAGGTATGATATGGTGTTCATTTCTCTCCTCCTGTGCTCCAGGGCATGAGGGTGGTGAACCTGGTGGGGTTTCGGCGAGGCTACGGCTTCCTGGGCGAGCTGCTGGCGCTGGCCAAGCCCTTCGGAGACGTGGTCAAACACCTGGTTCTGGACCTGAGGCCCGAGGTGAAACCGCTCTCCACACCTACTTTATTACACGGCTTTGTTGAATACTTGATTCTGATCGGTCGAGTACAGCATCTGTTATTTCTGAATAGCAGACCTAATCTAACAGACTTTTGTTAATTTGCTTTTTGCAGAAGCAATGAAATCATTTTTAAATCAATACAATTATATTTTGTGTAAAATTATTGATGTATTTGGTACAGCAAGCTGGTCATTATTGCGAAATAAACCCCTTCAGGTTGATTCATGCATCACCTTACCAGCTCGCTGTACATCATCTGTTCTGTTGCTTCTGTTCTGCTTCTGGGCTGTTTCACCACCAGGTGTGAAAGAAATTGGTCATTACAAGCCCTTTCAAAATCCGACCACTTGTGACATCACAATGTCAATTAGGGGTTATTTTTGGAAAATGAAAAGCACCAACTTTGTCGACCTCAAAGTGGGGGAAATCTGAACACCTGTATTTCCAACCCAACAGGCGTATCTGCAGTTTGCGTCGGAAGAGGAGGCTAAAGCCATGGCGCGGTTCTACAACGCCAACGTCATGGCAACGGTGTGTGGAAAACCTGTCCGGATCAGCCACTCCCAGACCTATCCCACCATCCAGGTGAGTCAGACACCTGTAGCTTCACCGTCTACATATGGTAGGCCAGGTCAGGGAGCAACTGCAATGACGGCTTCCTCACATTTGGATGATGTTAAGCATGACTGGCTTTGAGTTAGATTCACCATCATGACACTCACTTCTGCTTGGCTAGCTTCACCTGCCAATCAAGGCGTTGGACACACTGATGCATGATGTTTTGTACTACTCTACTACTACTACTTTTTTGTATATTATTTCAGTATTTTCCCTAGGTACAAACATTTACCCTATGGTTTGTACATTGGTTTTTCTGTTGGTACACAGATATTTTTTTGTAGACATTTTTGCTTTTGTCAGTTTTGAAATGGAAAGAAATGAAGAAAGCGTGTGAAAAACTTAAAGGCTGAAGGCCATTTTTTCTTTGAATTGATGAAGACATGTCCCCCCCCCCCCCAGTGTGGAGCCAGTAAAGTGGTGTACGTTGGACAGCTCCCCAATACCAAGTACACAGAGGACGACGTTCTGAAGCTAGCCGAGTCCTTCGGGAAAGTCAGGAAGTACTTCCTCAACAGAATCCGCAGAGAGGTAACCTAAATGTCCTGTTGGAGAGGGAAAGTTTGACTCTGTGGGGGTGTGGTGGCATTGATTGAAATGTATCTCACTGTCCTGTACTTCCTGCTCTCAGACCCTAATTTCCTGTGTGGGATTAATAAAGTACAGCTTATAGTGCTGCTTATGCAATTCTGTGTAACCGTAGACCCACCTAGCTTGTTTGTTTTCTTTTTATTTATATAGATCCGATTTTTACTTGTGTTCTGTCTTTGTAAAGTGTCTGAGTATTCACTTATTATTATTATTATTATTATTATTATTATTATTATTGTAGTAGTGTAAAACCAATGGCTGCCGTGTTCCTCAGTGTTTTATCGAGATGGAAAATGCGGAGGACGCAGAGAAAATGTCCGACGTCTACAAAAAGAACCCGCCTAAAATGCAGAACAAGCGGCTGAGTGTTTACGTCAGCAGGAAGTACAAGCAGCTCAAGTACGGGTAAGTCTGTCTGTTTCCATATATCATATCCTCATTTATTTTCACGATTTATTATGATATTATATTCAATGAGCTTTTCTAAAACACACACAACTTGATGTTTTAAAATGTGGAACTAACCCTCCGCCTCTTGTTTAGCCACAGACGGCCCACGCAGGACGGCCTGAAGAGGCCCGCCAAGAGGGACAGTTCCTGTACCGACACTTCAACTAAGACCTCCAAGAACCCAGAGGACCCGCCCTCCAAGAAAGCCAAAGAGGAGATGACCCCAGAGGAGAAGGAGCTAGATGACAAGGGAGATGAGGAGGAGAAGGAGGGGGAGAAGATGGAGGAGAGTTGCACCGAGGAATCGACAGAACCGACGCAGACCCAAGCCAGCCCGGAGCCCGCCGCCCCGCTGGCCAAGGAGAGCCCAGACAACCAGAAGACCGCCGTAAGTTTGGCCTCCCGCCTCTAGAGATGAACCTGACCCAACCCTAACCTCTATAGAGGAACCTGACCCCAACACTAACCTCTATAGAGGAACCTGACCCCAACACTAACCTCTATAGAGGAACCTGACCCCAACACTAACCTCTATAGAGGAACCTGACCCCAACCCTAACCTCTATAGAGGAACCTGACCCAACCCTAACCTCTGTAGAGGAACCTGACCCCAACACTAACCTCTATAGAGGAACCTGACCCCAACACTAACCTCTATAGAGGAACCTGACCCCAACACTAACCTCTATAGAGGAACCTGACCCCAACACTAACCTCTATAGAGGAACCTGACCCCAACACTAACCTCTATAGAGGAACCTGACCCAACCCTAACCTCTATAGAGGAACCTGACCCCAACACTAACCTCTATAGAGGAACCTGACCCCAACACTAACCTCTATAGAGGAACCTGACCCCAACACTAACCTCTATAGAGGAACCTGACCCCAACCCTAACCTCTATAGAGGAACCTGACCCCAACCCTAACCTCTATAGAGGAACCTGACCCCAACACTAACCTCTATAGAGGAACCTGACCCCAACACTAACCTCTATAGAGGAACCTGACCCCAACACTAACCTCTATAGAGGAACCTGACCCCAACACTAACCTCTATAGAGGAACCTGACCCCAACACTAACCTCTATAGAGGAACCTTACCCAACCCTAACCTCTATAGAGGAACCTGACCCCAACACTAACCTCTATAGAGGAACCTGACCCAACCCTAACCTCTATAGAGGAACCTGACCCCAACACTAACCTCTATAGAGGAACCTGACCCCAACACTAACCTCTATAGAGGAACCTTACCCAACCCTAACCTATATAGAGGAACCTGACCCCAACACTAACCTCTATAGAGGAACCTGACCCCAACACTAACCTCTATAGAGGAACCTGACCCAACCCTAACCTCTATAGAGGAACCTGACCCCAACACTAACCTCTATAGAGGAACCTGACCCCAACACTAACCTCTATAGAGGAACCTGACCCCAACACTAACCTCTATAGAGGAACCTGACCCAACACTAACCTCTATAGAGGAACCTGACCCCAACCCTAACCTCTATAGAGGAACCTGACCCCAACACTAACCTCTATAGAGGAACCTGACCCAACCCTAACCTCTATAGAGGAACCTGACCCCAACACTAACCTCTATAGAGGAACCTCACCCCAACACTAACCTCTATAGAGGAACCTGACCCCAACCCTAACCTCTATAGAGGAACCTCACCCCAACCCTAACCTTTATAGAGGAACCTGACCCAACCCTAACCTCTGTAGAGGAACCTGACCCCAACACTAACCTCTATAGAGGAACCTGTCAGTGTGATGACTCCCAGCCGAAAGGTTCTGGGTTTGATCCCCAATGTCTCCAGTCTACCTGTTTTTTTTTGTACTACTCATGATGCATAGATCGATTTTATTTTTGTACATTTTTGGCATATTCTTATTTAACATTGTTTCATCGCTTTAATTATTTTTTGTCTGTCCTGAAATCCCCATCTGGGATGAATTAAGTTAATGTGACGTCTCACCATCTCCCACCTGAGCCGATCACTTCCCCGTGCGTCTCCCGGGTTGAATCTGATTTCATCCAAACCCCCTCTTCTTCCCCTTGTTCTGCGTGTTGATGTGAAGTGTGATGTGAAGGTTGAGGAGGTGGAGGGGGAGGCGGATGTACCTGCCGGTCCCGCTGGGAAAACATGCCAGGTGGAGGGCTCCACGCCTGAACCTACGCCCGCCGCCGAGCCCAAGCCCCCCAGCGCCGCGCTGCCCCTGGCCCCGTACGACCCGGAAAACCCCATCGGTGAGGAGTCTGGTCTAGCCAACCTATGGAAGGCTGCTACCTGTAGGGTAGTCTAGTGCAGGGGGGGGGTTAACTGTGGGTCGCAGCAGCACAATAAACATTATAAATATTAAAAAACGTTTTAAAAAAAATGTATAATGTATACATGCACGCCAGGTCTACATGTCTTGTTTCATTTGTATTTCATGTGTATGACTGAAAGGGGGAATACTGTATTAATGAACAATCTACAAATAGAAATGATCAAACCTTTTGACTATTTATGACTATTTCACTGCACAACATATTGGGTGGGGTCCGGGTCAGCCGGACCGCCACGGGTAGGGTTAGGGTCACGGCATGAAAAGGTTTGGGAACCCCATGTCTACTAGCTAGGGTGTTTTTGTATGGTTCTGGGTTTCGAATCCCTTATAACTGCAGGGCTGCATAATTCTACTCCAAGTGCCAAAAAAAACACTACACTTGGTAGAAAGTCGCCATAATAACGATTTGGTTCATATAATCAATTAATTAAATGAACAGCGATGACAGCGATTTAGTTTTGTCCAAGAACAATAATTAAAGTAATAATGAGTAAGATGCCTAACCCCTACCTGCTCCTTAGTGACATGCTTTTGATAAAAATATCTCAATGATAACTGCATATTGATTTTATTTTAACGTGTGCTATAAATCCAGATGGTGTGTGTGTTTTTAACACCAGTCAAGCGCTGTGTTGTAGCTGTGCTATGACTGACTGGCTGTGTTGGTGTTCCCATCAGGTGTGGAGTTTGTGAAGATGGGCTACTACTGCAGGGTCTGCTTCCTCTTCTACTCCAACGAAGACACGGCCAAGAAGGTCCACTGCAGCAGCCAGACGCACTATGACAAGCTCAAGGTACACCGCTGCTAGCCTAGCCCGGCTAGCACGCTGCTAGCCTAGTCCTTATGGTATTCATACAACAGAGGCTCTAGATTAGCCCCGCTAGCACTAATGGAGGCCGCAGACTAGAAGTCCACAATACCTCAAAGGTCACAGACAGTCACACTCGCTATTTACTAATGGAAGAGGGGACTGCTTCATACGTGTCATGAAAAAATGGTCTGCCAACATCAACAAAGTTGGACCATTGATGTCATTGGTCCAGGATTTGCGTTCTCCATTTGTCCAATTTGGAAAAACGATGTCAATGGTTTGACATAAAATACCAATCTGCAACATCAGCTGTTCATGTTGCAGATTGAAATGTTCTCACAATATGCATATGGATCAGTACTTTTTTATTACAAAATAGCCAAGCGTGATGGTTCCCTTCAAAATTATAAATTAGTATAAATTAACCTAGTTATTAGTCAGTAATTGTGAGTAATTTTTGAAGGCTAACCATCCCGACCCATCTTCTCTTTCAGAAACATCTAGAAAAAGAGCAGGCGAAGGCCCAAACCACCAAGAAAGGGAGAAAAACCGAATAACTGGAATGGATTTATTTGTTGTGTTTTGTTTTAGACTGCATGGTGTTAACCCAGCTGCTTTGGTTCATTTTTGGGATTTAAATGTTCTACACTACAACAAAACTATGTTGAATGTTGCAGCTTTTTTAATAAATAAGTAAAAAACAAAAACTTTCAGAACTTTAGTATGCATCATTGGTATTGCAAGAAAATGGTAATTCCTGCAATATCTTTGTTACACCAAAAGAACAATCACATTTAAAAAGGTTGTAGGTATAAAAACAAATGACTCTGTATCCTTGGACCAGGCATTCATCATCTAGGGTGTATTCTCCTTGTGGTATTTTAAGATGCTTTAGGAATGAAATATATGGAATATATTCAAGATTGCCCGAAAGTTTGGTCACTCTTTTATTGCAAAAAGAAATGGCAATGTTTCACAATTAAACAATTTTCTTCAAGTTCGTGTTGTGAAAATGTCCAAAGGCATATGTTCCAAGTCAATACAAATACT
The DNA here is from genome assembly GCA_030340625.1 of Merluccius polli. Taxonomy (NCBI): domain Eukaryota; kingdom Metazoa; phylum Chordata; class Actinopteri; order Gadiformes; family Merlucciidae; genus Merluccius; species Merluccius polli. Next base: position 22,260 of record JAOPHQ010002079.1, read on the forward strand.
ATTGAAAATCCCATCAGAAATGAAGGTGCATGTAAAACGAAGGGACTGGGATGTGCTTCTTTAAAGCATAAAAGGCGACATGGCAATCTCAACTGAACATTACCAAATGCTTTACAAATGTAGGGCCCCTATTTTACCACCAGGTGTGATGTTGACCCATTACAAGCCCATCAAAATCTACCCTCTAGTGACATCACAAGTGGGAGTGTTCACCCAGATGTATGATGGATAGATCAGCAGCCTATCCAGTGGACTGTACCAACTGGTAGGCTGAACTGTCCATACATCTGGGTGAACACTCCCACTTGTGATGTCACTAGAGGGTAGATTCTGACTGGCTTGTAATGGCTACTCACACCTGGTGTGGGCCCTTTTAAGCAAGTCTAACAAGATGGGGTAATATAAATTGATTTAAAAAAAACGGGCCCTTGCATAGCAGAGTATCCCGACAATAAATGTAGTGATGAGTTTACATGATACAACAGCCAATCAGTGGTAGGCATTCGTTTCAATCTGAATCAAGAGTCTCAGCTGCTCCAGGGGTCCTGGCCGGTGTGCTCCTGAAAGATGCAATACAAAAATCGGTTTCCATGACGACTGACTTACAAGCTACAGATATTGTAATCTGTAGTGTGTGAGGGGTGTGGAGGTGTCACCTTGTATTTCTGGTAGTGTGTGAGGGGTGTGGAGGTGTCACCTTGTATTTCTGGTAGTGTGTGAGGGGTGTGGAGGTGTCACCTTGTATTTCTGGTAGTGTGTGAGGGGTGTGGAGGTGTCACCTTATATTTCTGGTAGTGTGTGAGGGGTGTGGAGGTGTCCTCTTGTATTTCTGGTAGTGTGTGAGGGGTGTGGAGGTGTCACCTTGTATTTCTGGTAGTGTGTGAGGGGTGTGGAGGTGTCACCTTGTATTTCTGGTAGTGTGTGAGGGGTGTGGAGGTGTCACCTTGTATTTCTGGTAGTGTGTGAGGGGTGTCACCTTGTATTTCTGGTAGTGTGTGAGGTATCACCTTGTATTTCTGGTAGTGTGTGGAGGTGTCACCTTGTATTTCTGGTAGTGTGTGGAGGTGTCACCTTGTATTTCTGGTAGTGTGTGGAGGTGTCACCTTGTATTTCTGGTAGTGTGTGGAGGTGTCACCTTGTATTTCTGGTAGTGTGTGGAGGTGTCACCTTGTATTTCTGGTAGTGTGTGAGGGGTGTGGAGGCGTCACCTTGTATTTCTGGTAGTGTGTGGAGGTGTCACCTTGTATTTCTGGTAGTGTGTGAGGGGTGTGGAGGTATCACCTTGTATTTCTGGTAGTGTGTGAGGGGTGTGGAGGTGTCACCTTGTATTTCTGGTAGTGTGTGAGGGGTGTGAAGGTGTCACCTTGTATTTCTGGTAGTGTGTGAGGGGTGTGGAGGTGTCACCTTGTATTTCTGGTAGTGTGTGAGGGGTGTGGAGGTGTCACCTTGTATTTCTGGTAGTGTGTGAGGGGTGTGGAGGTGTCACCTTGTATTTCTGGTAGTGTGTGAGGGGTGTGGAGGCGTCACCTTGTATTTCTGGTAGTGTGTGAGGCTGCTGCAGTGCTTGGTCTTGGCCTCCTCTTCGTCTACGTAGATGACTTCACACAGGTTACAGAAGTAGCCCACGACGGGACGGACAAATTCAGCACCTGTGACCCACGCAGCGGAGGAAATCAATTTAGGCTCAGTAATGTACACCTGTATAAAGGTGATTGGATTTGAACCGGTTAGGGGTGGGACAGTGGACAACAGCAGCGGGCCACAGATATGTTTTATTTGTGAAATTAAATCGTCTTGACATCGTAATTCACAATCACTGTGTGACGGCTAATCTCAAGCACAGCTATGTTAAAAGGAAAACCAAACCTTAAAACTTACTTTAGATGAAAAGTGATGAAGTGGGTTACATAGTGCTACTGATCCTGGTTCAAATCTCGACAAATGTAGGATAAGATGTGAACATGGAGTCGAATTTGCCGTCTATGGGTTAAACGCATGCTATTGCATGAGTTCCCTGTTATTGGCTGTTTTGAGTTACCAGGTAACGTCAAACATCCTGAATACAACGCCGCCCCCCCCTTGGCTTGTGCAAGAGCGAAAGCCTGAACAGAAATAGCCCTGCCCTTAAATGAAAACAAAACTGTACCAGAAGTCGGCGAACGCATTTTTAAAAATGTGGTAGTGGGCGCCGACTAGCTCAGAGCTCTTTGGTTTTACTTTAAATAAAAGTCAACATTTAAAAAAAAGATTCAGCATAATTACCAATACATAATTGTAAAAAAAAAAGGCGTACCGATGGGTTTGGTGGGTTTAGGAGGCTCCACGCTGCCCCCTACAGGCCCTGGCTGGGGTTGAACCAACCTCTCTGTACAAGCCGCGGTCTGCTTGGTCTCCACATCTTCCAGGCAACCGGCCTCACATTCCTGTACAAAAACAAAACCACAGCATGTTAATATCGTGATAGAAATAATGCATAGCCATTCCTGGAAAGGTATGCCCAACTTTTACATTAAGAACAATGGGCCTCATTCACGAACCGTTCTTAAGTCCTACTTACAAAGATTTTACGAAGATTGTGGCATTCATGATTTTTTTTCTTATGCAGGATTTTTCTTGGGTAAGAACAAATCCTACGAACACTCAGGAGTACTCTTAAGCACATTTCAGTGCCGATATGTTGGCATGGTTGTGTTGTCTTCTTTTTTTTTAAGTTCAATAAAATACATTACAGTGACATTTCTGTCATATTTATGTATTCATTTCATTTTTTTTTCATTTTAATTACATCAAGTGTGCCAACGCTTTAACATGAATCAAGTACATTGGAAACCATGCCGTCAATGAGTGATCCCATCCCACCCTATTTATAGGTGGCATTTCTCCATCCACGGCCTACAAAACAATGGCATATCTATCTATCTATCTATCTATCTCTATATCTATATCTATATATATCTATATCTGCTACAGGAGATTGGGGATCGTGCCCTACGGAGGGAACAAATCTTTCAGGACCACGTAGATCTTTTTTCAGAGGCCCTGCACACGGCCATGCAGTCCCTTTTATGGGCTTTAATGGGCGGTTCCCTATGCTAATCTTATGTTAATTAGACTCACCTGGCACACGCGCTCAGTTTACGAGGAGATGGCGTTCATCAATCTAAGAACACAGCTGCGAACAATTCAGCGGCTTAAGAACACGATGATGAATCTGACGTCGGGTCTTCTTAGAAATCTTCTTAAGAAGGACTTAAGAAAGAATCTAAGAAGATTCTTAAGAAGATATTGGTGAATGAGGCCCATTGTTTTGTAATCATCATATTGCAGTTCATCTGTTTATATATATATTTTTTTAACTAGAGTTGTGAGTTACTGTTAGTGATGACATCACTGTACCTGTGAGTTACTGTGGTAAGTGATGACATCACTGTACCTGTGAGTTACTGTTAGTGATGACATCACTGTACCTGTGAGTTACTGTTGTTAGTGATGACATCACTGTACCTGTGAGTTACTGTTAGTGATGACATCACTGTACCTGTGAGTTACTGTTGTTTGTGATGACATCACTGTACCTGTGAGTTACTGTTGTTAGTGATGACATCACTGTACCTGTGAGTTAGTGGTAAGTGATGACATCACTGTACCTGTGAGTTACTGTTGTTTGTGATGACATCACTGTACCTGTGAGTTACTGTTGTTTGTGATGACATCACTGTACCTGTGAGTTACTGTTGTTAGTGATGACATCACTGTACCTGTGAGTTACTGTTTAGTGATGACATCACTGTACCTGTGAGTTACTGTGTTAGTGATGACATCACTGTACCTGGTCCATCTGCTGCGTCTGTCCATCTGGGGTGGTTGAGGTCTTGCCAATGCTCTCCTTGTCTGGTTTCTCCTGATCTTCACTCCCTGGTTCGGACGCCGCATCCTCCAAGCAATTCACTTCCTGTGGGGGAGTCTCTTCCTGGCGAGGCACTTCCACTTCCTGTTCCTCTGAAGAGCACTTCCTGGATGAAGCCGACTCCTCCTCCTCCTTCTCAGGACTGATTTGGGACGACTCTTCTGTCCCGGTGGGTTGTGGAATCGACTCTGTGGGGCCGGAGGTCGTTGTGTCAAGCGCCTCCTTCTCTGAGGCCCTCGAGGAGGAGCTGCTCCTGCTACTCCTTCTGGGTTCCTCCCTCTCCTCGTCTGGCCCAGAGTCTGACGGCTCCTTCCTGGATGCAGACGATAACACTCAAACTTAATTTATACCAGCAGTTTGCACCATTCATATTTTATTCTTATTTCATGATTTACCTTTAATCTTATCCTTTATCTGTATAATTAATGTAAACTTTTTTGTTACATGTTGCACAGCTGATGCCTGTAATTCAAGCATTTCATTGCAATTAATGACTTCTACTCCTTCTCTCATGGACATTATAAAACGGATAGATCTAGAAACAAAGCAAAAGGCCAAAAAGCAAGAGGTAAAATAGGTGCCCTTTTAATTCAACCCAAAAGGGGAAATTCAGGTGTGACAAGAACCTCAGCATGGATAGGACAGCATGGAGGTCTTACCCTGTGGGGACACTGGGGTGTGTGTGGGTCAGCGTTGAGTGGAGGTCCTTGGAAACACAAAAACAAAATGTTATTTCGATATTGCATAACCTGGAAGTAGCAGAATGAGTTGAGTTGAAGACAGAAGCGACACGTATAGTTTTCTAGTTCAGGATCCCAGTTCTCCTTTCCTCACCTCTGACTCCCCTTCCTCCTGCTTATCTGTCAAGCAAAAAAACAAAACAATGTCAACAAGCGAAACACACGAAACGGCAGCACAGCTCCTGCAGAGGTCATCCATTAGTGGACACCATCTGCTGGTCTGACAGCATCTGCAGTGATCCAGGTTGTGGGATATGAAACGACTGCCTGCCTGTCACTTCTGGTTGCAGTACCTTCATCACACTCCTCTTCCTCGCAGAGTTCATCTAAAGTGATGCAGTTCTCCAGGAAGTTCATGAAGTTTGGACCCTCGTTTCCCTCCTGCACAGATAAGATGATTAAGAATCCACCATAAACGTACGTTTGGTTGATGACCGCTACCATTTACTTGATCAATTATATGATGTATGCCAATACTGGAGGAAACACATTTACATATTGGAATTTCCAAAACCAAAATGAGAATTCACTTCTAAAAAAGATATTGAAATCTCTTTAATTGGAGACGGTGTCTACAGACTATGAGTAATGTTGGTCCAAATCCGATGCTGATTTAATACAGGAATCATTTGGAAACCCCAACCAAGACAAACTGAATGCCTGCTGGCCAAGAGCTGATGAGGTCAAACACATCAGTTCTGTATGATATATTACTATATGAATATAAAAAAATACATTAAAAAAAACATCTACAACAACAATAATTATTATTACTTAGAAATACATCATCCCATAACAACCTCTTCTTCCTCCTCCAGTTTTTTCGGCTCTGGTCCAGAGGTCTGATCCTTATCTGCGATCTCCACTTCCTCCTTTGGTTCCTCCTTCACTTTGACTGGAGAAAAGCATGAGATCGCGTTTCAGACTGGATTGTAGAAACGAGTCACTTTGTATTTTCACCACGTTTGATTAGTTCGCATTGTTCTGGGGGACCGGCTGTACCTGGCGTACCATCTTCACCGGCAGACTTCTCCTCGTCGTCGTCAAGGCTCTCCCCATCTTCTCCGATCACCGCCATCCCCTCGATGTCGCTCTCCTCGTCGGAAGACCTGCAGCACCCACAGGTTACACCCCATCTGGTCTCACAAATCAATCTAAATCTAAGCTCAAATCAGGGTCAACCGGGCGGTTCACTTTCTTTCGCTTCATGTTGCTGGTGGCGGGGATCTGTAAGCGGCTAATTGGCAGTGAACAGTGAACACAAACTCCCCCGGCACTAGTCAACGTTTCCCATAGCCGGTGGGAAGACAGGCTAAAACATCCGGTCCGGACACAAACGTTCTTAGACAAAGTGTATGTAAAGGTTTCAAATCAATCAAACTGCAGAAATACACTCGCAAAGAAGTTCTGCTATAGCATTACACCTCCAATACAACTGGTTTGTTCCCCTTAAAGCCAGACTGGAGGGAAGACTTACTCTTCTGCGTCCTGCTCAGGCCCGGCTTCGCAGGTCTCTGGATCAGGGCCAGCTGCGATCTCAACCTCAGCCTTGGGTCCAGGTGGTGCTGAAGCAAGGGAGGGTACTATGAGTTCATTAAAAAGTAACCGACTTTCAAAATACAAAAGGCACGAATACTGAAATGTACCATGGTAGCAATTTGATAAAGCAGAGATGTTCATTCCTAGAATATTTCTAATCATTCTGGAAAGAAGACGCAATAGCCAAATGTTAACAGAAGTGCCATGCATGAGAGGGAAAAAACAGGTATGTTTGTCCTGCGAGGGCTTCCTTACCAGGGGGCGTGGCTACAGCCTCCTCACTCTGGGACCTGCTGTCTGAGGAGCTGGGCCGCCGGCTGCTGCTGCTCCCCTGCCTTTCACAGGGTGGTGAAATGATCTCCTCCTTCACCTCGACCCTTCTGCTCCTCTTGGGATGGCTCTCGCGTGGGCTGGGGCTCCTAGACCTCTTGGTCATGGAGGAGGAGCCTCCTCCCCCTGCTGCTGCTGCTGCTGCTGCTGCTCCTTCCTGCTGCTCCTCGTATTTCTTGGCTGAGGACACTCGCCTGGGGGGGCAGCAGTGAGACACTTGGCTGTATGGGGCTGTTTCTGAAATCGCTCACTTGTTCGATCATTCCCTTATCCTTATATAGTGAAGTAGTACACACACACACACACACACACACACACACACACACACACACACACACACACACACACACACACACACACACACACACACACACACACACACACACACACACACACACACACACATATATAGTAGATACATGGAGAAACTTACATGAGTGTGTTGTACTCTCCGGAGAAGCCAACCTTGATCGCTTCCCCGTTTATCTTCAGGCTGTTGGTTGAATAATAGTCGACCAGCTTCTGGGCGTCTGCCGCGCTTTTCATTTCTATAAACGCCTGGTGAGAGCAAAAGAAAGCTTGCGTTACAATGAGCCGCAAGAAGTATAGTCAATAATCATTAATTAAACAGTATTATATCTGTATATGTATTCATATTTAATACTATTTTCTAATATAAGACTACTGCTTTATAGTACACGTGTTGTCACATCAACTCCCTCAAATGGCATTTTAATTTATCACTCGGTATCCATTTTAGCCAATCTGTCTAAGGTAGCAAAGTAGTAAAACTTTAAACTACTTTACTAACGATACTACACAAATGTCTCCTGTTCTCCACCATGGTGGTTTAAACTAAAAAGCGAAGCGGGGGGAGGCGGCCCTCACCAGGGAGGGCAGGGCCAGCGTGTACAGAGGAGCACCGAAGCGCTTGGCTATACTGAGGAGGTCCGAGAAGCCGTCCGCTCCCTGAGGAGCCGGCGTGAAGCTCAGCACCCGGGAACTCTGGGAGAGAAGAACAAAGTGGTTAGACTGGACAGACGTTTGATCTCATCTCCCGTTGGTTTCCATGGAGGTAAACTCAAACCTGAACTATGATGCAGGTCATCATGATGAGAGAACATTAATTACAATGTAAATAAAAATAAGAGATCTCGCTGTAATTTAACACCAAACTAATTAATTTAATTAATTAATGAATTTACACAATTTTACAATTTCACTGTTCTATGAAAATAACATGTTATTTTGAAAACTACATTTTCAACTAGCATCATTATAAACTATTAAATGTATTAAATGTATAAATGAATAACTTGGTTAACATGAACACCATTAATAAATGATTACTAGACATTAGTTAACTATTAATTAACAGTTAATGTTATCACTGCATTAGCTAATGTTAGTTAATGTACCCTTATTGTAACATGTTAGCATAAGGGTTACCATAATAATAATAATAAATGTACCTGCAGGAAGTTGAAGGTGGAGGAGATCTGGAAGGTGACCTCCTTGCCCTGCACAGCCGCTGGGTTACTGCTGTAGTACTTCTCCAGGTCCTTGGCCTGGTCGCTGGAGCCCATCTCCACAAACGCCTGGTGGGGTGAGGAGAGGTGGGGTGAGGAGAGGTGAGGTGGGGTGAGGAGAGGTGAGGTGAGGTGAGGAGGGTTAGCAGTTAGCACCATGGTTAGCCCAGCCTATCTGACATGGTGGCTACAGAACCGGCTAGAGGCCGCTGGGTACACAGATGTCTGTAGAGGGTTGTGAGTAGTAGAGAGAGGAGCTCTAATGGCGGCAGGTGAGGCTGAAGATGGGGAGGGCTAATATTTGACCAACTATCGTACTTGTTTTAACGTCCATGGAGGACAACGCTTTTATGTATGTAAAAAAAAATGATACTATCTAATATTGTATAAGATAGTAGCCTACTTCATTAATCCCAGACAGGAAATTCAGGTTATTATTATTCACTATCTATATTTTGAACTCCCAAATAATTTCACTCAAAATTACAGGGAATAAGAAAATTACAAAGAAATGAGGTGAATACGTACACAGGACCTATATCAGGTTTTTCTTCATAAAATCACACATTTGTTTTTTTTTGCAGCTACTCTAATATTGACGGTTTGCCGATTGGTCTCAGCCTCACCGGTTACGTCTCTTCTGGTAAAAGCACACTGCTGAATACCTGAATGTAATGCCTGGTTAGTTAGTTACAGCTAGTTAGTTAATTACAGCTAACACATTGATATACACAAGGCAGGAGATTAATTCAAACTTACCAAACACGGGAACATTAGAATTTTAACTATTTTCCCGAAGGGTTCGGTTAATGTCCTCAGACACGCTTCGTCAACCGCCTGGGCCTCAAATTTGACACACACCACTTTGCTGTTCCCCCCCCCAGCCTGAGGACCAATAGGAAAACATGGCGGTTTTGTTTAGACTATAGCATACAACAAACAGCACACAAAACCACTCTAAACGATCCAACTTCAACCGTGCGTCAGGTGTTACAGAGGTTAACCTAAGGGGTGTTATATATTAGCCTGGTTACCTTTTTTGCCATCTTCTTATTCCGCTGGGGTCCTATGGAGAGAGGATGCAGCGTTAAATCACTAGAGCAACCAAATGATGACATGGAAGTCACTAACACGCCACGGTAGCCTTACCAGAGTTTTGATTGGTTGTCTGTGGGCGATGGGCGGGTCTTTCTTTATCCTTTGGGGTCGCTGGTTGGTCGTTAAACCTAAAAGAGATAGAAAGGGTTTTACTGCATGCTTTTCACTTTCATAGTATTGCCATTTTCACAAACTTGTGATTAAGTCAGCAAGTGTTTAATCAAAAAACAAACATTTCATTATAAAAATAAGTAATGGACCCTCAAAAATAGGTCTTGTGGAAACCCTACCCACACAATAGTTTAGTCTTTCTCAGACGAGAGGTTGTGTGAATGAGATAAAAAGCATAGAGATCTAACCTTGACTTTCTCCCCATGCGACAGTCCCAAGCAGGGTACCTTGAATAGAGGACAAAACATTTAGAAAATAACTAACAATATACAAAATACACAGGAGCAGAGTCAGTTTTAACCCTACATACAAAGTCAGTGCCATCAACACTAACTTTACAGCTTTACTAACAGCAAGTGAATGTTTTCAATGTGTCTTCTACACCAGATACATCTAAAGGATATTCATATTTTTATTTTGTCATTTTGCAGACACTTTTGCAGACGCTGACATTTCAGATGCATTTCATTAATGAGTAGGATGCTTCACTGTTTGGGGTGAACAGCGGGTGTACATTATAGTAAGCTGAGACAGTATGTGTATTATATGTTTATATGTATTGTTCTGGAGTGAGAAGGGCTACAGACCTCTGCAGGAGGTCCAGCTGTTTGTCAGCATGCTGGGATCCATTGATGTGTTGAAGCCAGACCTGGGGAACCAACAGCAGTTTGTTTAAATCAAGTTCCTCTTAAAAAGGTACAACATGCAAGGTTTTCTATTTCAAGCTAGCTCCCTCTCCTCTCCAAACCCCACCCACCGTTTAAAAGCAAGGCTGGCTAGTGTCTACATGACATCTGTGTTTTAGAGCACAGACTAAACCATGTTGCATGTTGTACCTTTAAGTTTTACAGAGAAACATAAGAAAAAACATTTTTATCTTCATGTCATCTTCATTCAACTAGAATTTCTATATATATATATATATATATCTATATTTTTATATATATTTTTTTATATATATTTCATCTTCATTCAACTATCATGTATTCTGATTCCCTGAAAAAAAGACAAACATACATAGGTGGCTTGCAAGTAAATCTATTACACTAATTAGATTGATCAATTATCTTAAATGACAAGAAGTACAATTTGGTGGTTCTAAATATAGCCTATCAGTGTGTTTGCGTTATTTGAGAGAGAGTAACTAAGATTGTAAGGAAGGAATTTAAATGGTTCCTAGTGAAAATAAGTTTGTAAGAAAATAAACCATTCATTCCTAGGAACAAAAAGAAGTCAAGAACATCCCTATGAACTTTGTAGACCTTCTTCTTAAAAGACACCTCCTACATCCTAGATGTTGAAGAAAACCTGTTTCCTACAAACCGACTTGACACACGGCGGTCACATCAGGTCTTCGACTATTTACCCAGAGTGCTGTGGAAAGAAAATGTGATTCACCACAGGTAACACAGGAAAGAAAAGTTAGTCCATTCACATCTCCTACCTACCTGCCTTCCTCCCTTCCTACCTTCCTTCCTTCCTGCTGTGTGGACCGGAGACGAGGAAAAAGTACAAAACCTGTGGAATGAGAAAAAGTGGGTCCCCCTACCTCACCTCTTCCCTCGCTCCCTTCCCCCTCAGAGACCCCCCTGGGTGAGCCAGGCTGAGCCCTGAGCAGCACCCTGGCCCCGTAGGACGGACGGTACTTACCTTATCTGAGAGGGCCGTGACATCACACAGCGAGCAAGAATACGGGAACGCCCCCGGTGGCGAGCCGTGGAAGTCCAGGGCTTCCTTCCTGGAGGGGGCCACAGGGGCCGCAGGGGCCGCGACGGCGTGCCCAGTGCCGGCCCTGCTGCTGCTGTGGTGGGGGGGAAGAGGACCGTGCTGCCGCTCCGCCGCCCGGGGCTGGGCCCTGTGGGGGGGAAGAGGACTCGACTGCTGCTTCGCCCGGGGCTGGGCCCTGTGGGGGTCCCGGGGCGGAGGCCCAGAGCCGTAGTGACCTGCGGGGTCCGACTGAGAGTGGCGAGGAGGAGGGGCCGTTCTTCTTGAGGATGGCTGGCTGTGAGCGGGCCTCTCATAGCGGTCATCTCTGCCTTGCTTACCCTGATCTGCGGTTCTGTCCCGATGGCCGTACTCCGGCATGTAACAAGAGGAGGAGGACGACGGCGGCGGTGGTGGCGGCGGCGGCGGCAGCGCCTCTGCGCCGGGGAGATTTTTGTAGGACCCGGCGGCGGCGGCGGGGTGCGACGGCCTGGGATTGGCCCGGCAGTCCGGAGAAGAAAACGGCTCGAAAGAACGGCCCTTGGCCGCCGAGAGGACGTGCTCGAGCGGGTACTGGACCGGCTGGTTCCGGATCTGCGCCCATTTGTCTTTGACGACGACGGCGGCGGAGGAAGGAGCGTCGGTCGGACGGGACGAACCGGGACGACGGGAGGAGAGGGGAGCGGACGCCACGGACGCCACGGACTCCCGCCTCTCCTTGAGCTGCTGGAGGAGGTGGGGCAGGCTGTCCAGGTTCAGCATCTCTTCAGGCAGCTCCGCCAGGCGGGCCAGGTCGGCGGGCTCCAGCCCGTAGCTCCGCAGGAGGCCCAGGGCCATGTCCGAACCCTGGGGCGGGTCGGCGGCGGCGGCGGCGGAGGAGGAGGAGGAAGACGACGACGACAACTGCTGACGGGCCGATGACGGGGTCGGTTGCGGCTGCCCATAAAAGTCAGACTCCCCGCCTGCCGCCCGGCGGGCGTTGTAGTCCGGTTGAGGCGCGTCCGTCTGAGGCGGAAACATCCGGTACGGGAAGTGGTGAGACATGACGAAGGGAAAAAGCGAAGGAGAGGGAAAAGCGATGTGGTGGTGGTTCTCTGCAAGAAGAAGCTGCTGGGGAGCAAAAAAACAAACAAAAACGTTTGCATGTATAGGTGGTATCTGAAGATGTCCATGTCTGTAAACTCAGAGCAAACATACATGTCCATATGCACATGGTAACAACACATACATAGACCCAGAGGTCATAGGTCACACGTTAAAACAGGGACATCATCAGTATGACCCATCCCTAAACCACCTGGCAAAACGCAGGACCATGGTCCATTTCGGTACAGTTTGCAAACGTTGTCATGTCGCTTATAATCTAGTCATTAATAAAGCATTCATATTGTGTGGACATTAAAACCACATCCCAGGCCTAGCAGAGGAGGAGGAGACGTTACCTTCAGGACCTTACCTGTCCAGACCAGACCCAGCCGGTCTGGGACCATGCGCTGTTTTTAACACACACAGCGCATTCATCTCGGTCTTACCTTCAAGCGTAGACGTTGAATATGGGATATATATGTATATATATATATTCCCTAATGGTCATTAAGTTGGAGAAGGCGCGGACCTGTACGTCCCAGGATCAGATCCGCTTTAAGTGTTGGTGTTTTGGCCGGAAGTAGAACCAGGGGTGCACTTCCGGGTGAAGAGGTCGTCCTGCACATGATGTTCCGCAACGGTATGATGAGTTACTTTATATTGATATTAATTGATGCGTTGTCCCTTTGCAGTTGCCGTGACGACTGATATGATATGATATGAATGTCCGGTCACCGCAGACGAAGCGTTAGCAGGTCCTCGGTTAACGCCCCGTCCGGGAGGCTGGCTGCTGGGTAAACACTGGTCCTGGTCCTCCAGCTCTGCTGTTTAGTGGAGAGGATGGGGTTTGGTTGGACATGGGGACATGGGGACAGCTGAGGTGGTCTGCTAACGGTTTCCTCAATTGTCCACGTGGTTTCAATGTTGTTTGGTCCACCAGTTGAAAGTATAATGCGTTATGTGGAGTTCCTGTTTTTAAAGTCCGTGTGAAACCAAAAATAAATGTGTTTGGAGTTTGTCACACTATAGAAAAATGTGTGTTATTAACCACTCGGCCAAATTTGAATGATTAAAAAAGTCGCCAAGTATATACAATTAAGATTCAAAATCGTGAAAAAAATAAGCATTATTCTCAGGGGCTGGGGGCGTGTCCGCTGAAGGCGCGAAACCACGCCCATTTGAGCACGGGGGGCGGAGCCTCTCTAAGCTGTCCAATAATAACTGTCAAACTAATAACTGTCAAACTAATAACTGTCAAATAATAGCTGTGAAAATAATAACTGTCAAATAATAACTGTCAAAATAATAATAACTGCTTGTCACGCGATTGAGCGTGACAAGCAATGATGCAACTGCGCTCTGATTGTTAGGGGCGGGGCGATGCTAAGGGGTAGCGCGTTACGTCATCATGTACCCTGCTCATTAAGCATGATTTTATAAAAATAAAGTTGAATCTTTTGTCCATTCATTGCAGCAAGGACAATGGAAGCCAGCTGCAGAATTGTCGCTCACAAATTCACCGACATCCCTGTAAAAACTCTCCTAAACTCCCTGCTTCTTTCTTTGTTAGTCCGTCCCTAATGTGACCACATGCTGAGGGCTATCTGCAGTTCTTCCTAGACCAGACCAGACATACAAGATGTCGTCCGACGCCAAAGAGAGGGAGAAGGTTCTGGACATCCTCACCAACTATGAGTTGGAAATGGAGGACCTGGCTATACTGGCCGACATGCCAGAAGACCTCCTCACCGCCGAGACCATCCCACACCTCCTGAAGCAAATCAGGAAACACAGAGACCAACCAGGGTCTCCACCCCCGACCCAAGATCCGGCTCTGCTTGAACCCATCGCCAAGTCCCCGGCGAGAAAATCGAAATGGGACAAACCTCCGCAGGTGCTTTCAGAGGGTGGGAACGTTCTACCTAGCTCGAGTGTGGCCGCAGTGCCGCATCACACGCTGCCAGCGTCGCATCACACGCTGCCCACGCACTCTGCCGCAGCGTCGCATCAGACACTGCCCGCACATTCTGCGGCTGTGTCGCATCACACATTGCGGCAGCCCTCTGCCCGAGCGTCGCATCAAATGCTTCCCGCGCACTCCACTGCAGCAGCAGCATCACAATACATGCTGCCTGCATGCCCCTCCTCAGCACCGCATCACACACAGCCCTCATGCTCTGCCACAGCGTCCCATCACGCGCTTCCCACATACTCCACCGCAACACCGCATCACACACTTCCCACGTACTCCACCACAGTATCGCATCACACGCTTCCCACGTACTCCACCGCAACACCGCATCACACGCTTCCCACGTACTCCACCACAGTATCGCATCACACGCTTCCCACGTACTCCACCGCAACACCGCATCACACGCTTCCCACGTACTCCACCGCAACACCGCATCACACGCTTCTGCACTCTGCCCCAGCATCGCATCACACACTGATCGCATGCTCTGCCGCAGCATCGCATCACACGCTTCCCACGTACTCCACTGCAACATCGCATCACACATTTCCCACGTACTCCACCGCAACACCACATCACACACTTCCCACGTACTCCACCGCAACACCGCATCACACGCTTCCCACGTACTCCACCACAACACCGCATCACACACTTCCCATGTACTCCACCGCAGTATCGCATCACACGCTTCCCACGTACTCCACCGCAACACCACATCACACGCTTCCCACGTACTCCACTGCAACACCGCATCACACGCTTTTGCACTCTGCCCCAGCATCGCATCACACACTGCCCGCATGCTGTGCTGCAGCATCGCATCACACGCTTCCCACGTACTCCACCGCAACGTCGCATCACGCACTTCCCACGTACTCCACCGCATCATCGCATCAAATGCTGCCTGCATGCTCCGCCCGAGGCCCTTCACACGGGTCGCAAGACACTCCAGGGATCCCCGCCACCACAAAAGGCTGGGCGTCCAGCTCCTCTGCAGCCAATGTCCAGCCGCGTCCCGGCAGCCCGCGGAAGATCGCAGGGATCTCCTTCAAGATATCCCAGCCCAAGTTACACATAAAAGTAGAGCCTCCCACGTCAGTGCCTCCTCCAGGTTGTCTTGCAGACTACCAAGGAGAAGCACCAGATGAATACCCGCACATGTGCTGCCTCTGCAATTACCAGGCTGTTAGCAAAGCGGTAAGTACGGTCTGTTTTGATTATGCGTCTGTCCAAGATAGTTTCTACACATCACACAGATGTCAGCTGAGCGGTGTAACAAGACGGTTCCCCGGGGTTCAAAACAAGTCTGAACTGTGCTGAGCAATGTTGTATTTGTTGACTTTCTTTTAGGTTTGTATTTCCTTCGAAGTGATGTCGGTTTGGTCTTTCCACAGACATGGCTTGCTCACCTCGGTCACTTGCGTCATGTGAAAGGCAGGAGGGCACTGCTTCAGCGGTAAGTACATCCACGTCTTGGCCATGATTGGTCGGAACAAGCTCAGAATAGTCTGAATAGCCTGGCTGCTACACTATCCTTTTATAGACCACATGAATAGTGGAAGGCCTAAAATGAGCTGAAGCCTTGAGCCTAGGCTAGTAGTATACTACATACCCACAGGTTCCTGCAGTGGCTTTTAAAGAGGAGACTTTGTTGATCCTTCCAGAACAAACTGGGGCAGGATAGTGTAGTGGTTTGACCCCAAGTGGAAAGGTTCTGCGTTTGAACCTCAATGTCCACAGTCTACCTGTAGGCATCCTGACCTTGAGCAAGATGCCTACTCCTTACCGGTTCCTTTATGACCTGTATCTGAAAAACCATCACTGCAAGTCACTTTGGATAAAAGCATCTGCTAAACTACTAAACAGTAACAATAGAACTCAATTCAGTGCGTGTTTTTGCCGCCATTAGTGTAGTATGTAATTGCATGAGAGGTAGAGCACAGGAGGGAAATTTAGTTCAAAATTAAACTGTGTCCTTTCCTTGCAGATACCCACACTGGGTCTTTACTGAACTCAAAAAGTAAGTTCACTTTCACAATTTGCAGCCAACAACCAGCCATACATTAATTAGAAACTATCAAGGATGACACAAAAAGCATTACGCTTATTTCCATTGTGGTCCTTTTCACTAGTCGACTCGACTCCAAATTTGTCTTTGACTAGTGAAAAAAACTGAAAATCCCCATTCCTAATCATATTGTCTTCCTGACAGAATTAACTGGGTCCTTGCTTGTATTTGTAAATTGGAACTTTGTACTAAATTCTTTGGGCCACTGTAAATCAGTGACATTTCATAAAAAAAATCATACAATATGAAAAAGAGAGAAATGTACTTGCTTTACCAGCAAGCCAAGTATTAATTTTATAATGATCCATGGAACAAATATTACAATTTCTGAAGCATTAAACATTTCATCATCAAAAATTAGATTCAAAACATTTTCTATTGCTCGAAAAATCGATTCATTGACTCATCATTGCAGCCCTAGTGTTGAGCCTACGGCCGTACGACCGGAGGGGCAGCGGAGGCATGCGCAACTTCTGGGAATGTTCAGTTCGGAAAGTTCGACTTCGGAAAGCTCCAGTTCCTCGTCAAGCGGCAGAATCCGTATGTTGTGGTCTGTTTGTTTCCGCCATGATATTGTTCTCTCTGCTCCACACTGCTCCCTATAGTAGGGGACATCATTAACACTGGAACGATGATATTTCAACTTTGTGGGTGAAATATCATATTTTACTAACATTCTTTTTAAACTTAGAAGAATTTTTGGAGAAGCAATAGGAATTTTTGCGCTGCATGTGTACACTAATTATAAAAGGAGTTATCTTGCAGGCAGAAGGAGGATGGCGCAACATGGTGAGAGGAGCCACAGACACAAAGACTTGAGGAAGGTAAGATTTATCTGCCCGTCTGTCCAAATATGTCTTCATAAGTAGTAAAAATCGAATCCTTAAAACTGACTATGTAACTAGGACAGCCAACAAATCTGTTGAAAAGAGGTTGAACAAAAAACAAAAAGCATGACTTAATAATTACCCATAATGCTGTTCTTCTAGGAAGCACCACATGCAAATCTACTAGCAGGAAGCTCTGACTTAAGAACCACAAAGACCAGACACACCAATCACGGCAGTTCATCAACTACACCGTGGGTCAGAAAGCGACGAAAGAGCAGCGACGAGGAGAGCCACAGAACAAATAGGCGAATGGAGGAGACCAGGAGAAGAAGGAGAAGAGAGAGTAGCAGCGAAGAGGAGGACAGCTACAGAAAAAATAGGCGAAACGAGGAGACCAGTAGAAGAAGGAGAAAAGAGAGTAGCAGTGATGAGGGGGACAGCTACAGGAAGAATAGGCGACAGGAGGAGATCAGGAGAAGGAGAAGAGAGAGTAGCAGCGAAGAGGAGGACCGGTACAGGAGGAGAAATTACGAGAGCAGAAGGCGGGGGTGCAGAGAGAAGAGCAGAGAGAAGAGCAGAGAGAAGAGCAGAGAGAAGAGCGGCGAGAGAGTGAATAGCAGAGTGGACCAGTTCGGAAGAGATGCAAGGAGGGGAGAGGGCAGTAGAGACGGGAGCTCAAAGAGAAGAAGGAGCCTTGAAGCGGAGGACAATCATGGGAGGAAAACAGAGGAGAGCAGGGAGAGAAGGAACAGAGAGGAGGAGAGAAATAGAAGAAATGACAGTGATAACAAGGTCGGGGAGAAAGTGTCCAAACCTTCCACGGTGCTCAACAAGAAGAGTCTGGAAGGGGAGAGCGGGAGCAATAAAGAGCAGGAGGGTTCCTCACTCACCCACAAGAAGACTTCGAACCATAATAGCGGTGACACTGCAAAAACGAAGGAGATGGGAGAAACCAAGGAGAGGCAGAAGGGGCAAGAAAAGGCGGTGGTAGAAATTGACGTGACGCCGACGGCGAGTGCGGACACGACCAAAACTATGGAGGACCAGCAGCCCATTTCCACGGAAACGCCGAGTGAGGACCCGCATGGGGCCAGAGCACCTGAAAAACGTGTCCCTAGTATGAATGAAGGTCGCACAGAAGGCATGGCCAGCGAAAAGGTTAATGAGGAAACAGAAGAAAAAGCGGAAACGAAGCCCGTACCCCCCAATTCAAATGAGGACCCGAGTGAGACCACTACATCGGCCGAACAACAAGTGTGTAGCAACACTGATCCTGTGAAGAACATGCCGGAAACCTCCAACCACAGCAGGGATGAGGAGAAGGAGAAGGAGGTCAAGGAACAGGAACACAAGATGGCCGATTCCAAGACCCCAGACCCAGGAAGCACTGAGAGTGTAACACCCGGAGATGACCGGCAGACTGGGGTGGATCTGGGCTCGGTTTCTGCTGCAGAACCACCAGCCAGCGGGTCGGAATCACTTAGTGAGACCCCAGAGACACCCGGCAGACGGGGGTAAGTATCCCCATCAGAAGAAGAAGGAAGAGTTGTTTTTGTTATTTTTACTCAAGTGTATGTTCTGGAGGTTTAGTGTATTATTTTACTGTACTGACGATCTAAATACTGAATTATTTTCCAATATTGTCTTATAGAATTGGTGTGTAGACTGATGAAGCAGAGAAGGAAACTGTGACAGTGAACTTTTTGAAGACTGTAAATAAACCAAAGGTTGATGAAAGCTTTACAGTAGCTGTAATAAATAACCACCAAGTGTGTGTATTTCCATTTCCCCAGGCACAGGAGAAAGGCGTCGGCAGCCCCAGCAGTGGACCAGGTACCCAGAACCACCAGGAGAAGCGCTCGGATCCACGGTTCACCTCCACCAGAGTCAAACCCACAACCAGAACCCGGGGGGGCGCTCCCTGAAGAGAAGCCCAGGGGGAGAGAGGGCTCCGGGGTGAGGGGAGCCAAGAAAGACCCCTCTCCTGTGGTCGTAGTAGGAGACCTGCCTCAGAAGACGTCTGAGGGACAGAAGTTAGTCCAGAAGTCCTCTGCCGCTGAAACCGTGGACCAAGCCAAGAACGAAGATAGGCGAAAGGAGGAGACCAGGAGAAGGAGAAGAGAGAGTAGCAGCGAAGAGGACAGCTACAGAAAAAATAGGCGAAACGAGGAGACCAGTAGAAGAAGGAGAAGAGAGAGTAGCAGCGATGCGGAGGACGGCTACAGGAAGAATAGGCGACAGGAGGAGACCAGGAGAAGAAGGAGAAGAGAGAGTAGCAGCGAAGAGGAGGACCGGTACAGGAGGAGAAATGACGAGAGCAGAAGGAGAGGGTGCAGAGAGAAGAGCAGAGAGAAGAGCGGCGAGAGAGCGAATAGCAGAGTGGACCAGTTCGGAAGAGATGCAAGGAGGGGAGAGGGCAGTAGAGACGGGAGCTCAAAGAGAAGAAGGAGCCTTGAAGCGGAGGACAATCATGGGAGGAAAACAGAGGAGAGCAGGGAGAGAAGGAACAGAGAGGAGGAGAGAAATAGAAGAAATGACAGTAATAACAAGGTCAGGGAGAAGGTGTCCAACCCTTCCACGGTGCTCAACAAGAAGAGTCTGGAAGGGGAGAGCGGGAGCAATAAAGAGCAGGAGGGTTCCTCACTCACCCACAAGAAGGCTTCGAACCACAGCGGTGACATTGCAAAGACGAAGGAGATGGGAGAAACCAAGGAAACCCCAAAGAGGCAGAAGGGGCAAGACAAGTCGATGGTAGAAATTGATGTGACACCGACGGCGAGTGCGGACATGACCAAAACTATGGAGGACCAGCAGCCCATTTCCACAGAAATGCCGAGTGAGGACCCGCATGGGGCCAGAGCACCAGAAAAACGTGTCCCTGGTATGAATGAAGGTCACACAGACGGCATGGCCAGCGAAAAGGTTATTGAGGAAACAGAAGAAAAAGCGGAAACGAAGCCCGTACCCCCCAATTCAAACGAGGACCCGAGTGAGACCACTACATCGGCCGAACAACAAGTGCGTAGCAACACCGATCCCGTGAAGAACATGCCGGAAACCTCCAACCACAGCAGGGATGAGGAGAAGGAGAAGGAGGTCAAGGAACAGGAACACAAGATGGCCGATTCCAAGACCCCAGACCCAGGAACCACTGAGAG
Source organism: Merluccius polli (assembly GCA_030340625.1). Taxonomy (NCBI): domain Eukaryota; kingdom Metazoa; phylum Chordata; class Actinopteri; order Gadiformes; family Merlucciidae; genus Merluccius; species Merluccius polli. The sequence continues at coordinate 42,398 of JAOPHQ010002079.1, forward strand.
TGTAACACCCAGAGATGACTGCCAGCCTGGGGTGGATCCTGGCTCGGTTTCTGCTGCAGAACCACCGGCCAGCGGGTCGGAATCACTTAGTGAGACCCCAGAGACACCCGGCAGACGGGGGTAAGTATCCCCATCAGAGAAGACGGAAGAGTTGTTTTTGTTATTTTTACTCAAGTGTATGTTCTGGAGGTTTAGTGTATTATTTTACTGTACTGACGATCTAAATACTGAATTGGTGAGTAGACTGATGAAGCAGAGAAGGAAACTGTGACAGTGAACTTTTTGACTGTAAATAAACCAAAGGTTGATGAAAGATTTACAGTAGCTGTAATAAATAACCAACCAAGTGTGTGTATTGCCATTTTCGCCAGGCACAGGAGAAAAGTGTCGGCAGCCCCAGCAGTGGACCAGGTCCCCAGAACCACCAGGAGAAGCGTTCGGATCCACGGTTCACCTCCACCAGAATCAAACCCACAACCAGAACCCGGGGGGGCGCTCCCTGAAGAGAAGCCCAGGGGGAGAGAGGGCTCCGGGGTGAGAGGAGCCAAGAAAGACCCCTCTCCTGTGGTCGTAGTAGGAGACCTGCCTCAGAAGACGTCTGAGGGACAGAAGTTAGTCCAGAAGTCCTCTGCCGCTGAAACCGTGGACCAAGCCAAGAACGAAGATAGGCGAAAGGAGGAGACCAGGAGAAGGAGAAGAGAGAGTAGCAGCGAAGAGGACAGCTACAGAAAAAATAGGCGAAACGAGGAGACCAGTAGAAGGAGAAGAGAGAGTAACAGCGATGCGGAGGACGGCTACAGGAAGAATAGGCGACAGGAGGAGACCAGGAGAAGAAGGAGAAGAGAGAGTAGCAGCGAAGAGGAGGACCGGTACAGGAGGAGAAATGACGAGAGCAGAAGGAGAGGGTGCAGAGAGAAGAGCAGAGAGAGAGCGAATAGCAGAGTGGACCAGTTCGGAAGAGATGCAAGGAGGGGAGAGGGCAGTAGAGACGGGAGCTCAAAGAGAAGAAGGAGCCTTGAAGCGGAGGACAATCATGGGAGGAAAACAGAGGAGAGAAGGAACAGAGAGGAGGACAGAAATAGAAGAAATGACAGTGATAACAAGGTCGGGGAGAAAGTATCCAAACCTTCCACGGTGCTCAACAAGAAGAGTCTGGAAGGGGAGAGCGGGAGCAATAAAGAGCAGGAGGGTTCCTCACTCGCCCACAAGAAGGCTTCGAACCACAGCGGTGACATTGCAAAGACGAAGGAGATGGGAGAAACCAAGGAAACCCCAAAGAGGCAGAAGGGGCAAGAAAAGGCGGTGGTAGAAATTGACGTGACACCGACGGCGAGTGCGGACACGACCAAAACTATGAAGGACCAGCAGCCCATTTCCACGGAAACGCCGAGTGAGGACCCGCATGGGGCCAGAGCACCTGAAAAACGTGTCCCTAGTATGAATGAAGGTCGCACAGAAGGCATGGCCAGCGAAAAGGTTATTGAGGAAACAGAAGAAAAAGCGGAAACGAAGCCCGTACCCCCCAATTCAAACGAGGACCCGAGTGAGACCACTACATCGGCCGAACAACAAGTGCGTAGCAACACAGATCCTGTGAAGAACATGCCGGAAACCTCCAACCACAGCAGGGATGAGGAGAAGGAGGAGGTGGTCAAGGAACAGGAACACAAGATGGCCGATTCCAAGACCCCAGACCCAGAAACCACTGAGAGTGTAACACCCAGAGATGACTGCCAGACTGGGGTGGATCTGGGCTCGGTTTCTGCTGCACAACCACCATCCAGCGGGTCGGAATCACTTAGTGAGACCCCAGAGACACCCGGCAGACGGGGGTAAGTATCCCCATCAGAAGAAGAAGGAAGAGTTGTTTTTGTTATTTTTACTCAAGTGTATGTTCTGGAGGTTTAGTGTATTATTTTACTGTACTGACGATCTAAATACTGAATTATTTTCCAATATTGTCCTATAGAATTGTTGTGTAGACTGATGAAGCAGAGAAGGAATCTGTGACAGCGAACTTTTTGAAGACTGTAATAATTTATTACAGTAGCTGTAATAAATAACCAACCAAGTGTGTGTATTTCCATTTTCGCCAGGCACAGGAGAAAAGCGTCAGCAGCCCAGGCAGTGGACCAGGTCCCCAGAACCACCAGGAGAAGCGCTCGGATCCACGGTCCACCTCCACCAGAGTCAAACCCACAACCAGAACCCAGGGGGACGCTCCCTGAAGAGAAGCCCAGGGGGAGAGAGGGCTCCAGGGTGAGGGGAGCCAAGAAAGACCCCTCTCCTGTGGTCGTAGTAGGAGACCTGCCTCAGAAGACGTCTGAGGGACAGAAGTCAGTCCAGAAGTCCTCTGCTGCTGAAACCGTGGACCAAGCCAAGAACGAAGATGATCGTGAAGAGGCTCCAGACGAGGAGCAAGGGGCGGTCAGGGGTCCGGTAACGAGAGCACGAGGCAGAAGATGCCCCTTGCCGCGGAGGAGCAGGGAGCCAGCAGCAGGACGGACCAGTGAAAATCCTACTCAGCTGAACACGAGGGACACACAGACCCATGATGAGGCCTGTAATGAAGCAGGAGACGTTCAAGAGGAAGACCTGGAGCCTATGGTGCTAGAAGAAGCACCGACCGACACCCCAGACCCCAGGTCACCTGCTCATATAGCGGTAAAAACACACTCGCCTCACATTTTATCTGCTGCTGCTGCTCTCCTTTTTAAATAGAAGATGTATAGACACAGACATTTAGAAGATGTTGGGAAAACCTTAGCAAGTTAGCAACGACAGTTCAAGGCTAACTCTCTGAGAGCTACAAGCTAACCTCTGACCGGCTGTGACATCATCAGTATAGTATACGTTGAGATAAAAAATACCTTGAAAGTAGGCTATTTAAAGGACAACTTATGATATTAACAAACATTGTGTATAATAATAATAATAATAATAATAATAATAGCTCAACCATAGTGTGTGAATGACGCTCTACCAGCAGTCATGGCAACACTGTTTACCTCCACCCCTCTGCCCTAACGCAGGAGGACTCTACCGAGACCGCACCAACGAAGAAGAAGAAGACTGTGCCAATGCTGGAGGAGCATCCAGGGTCTGAGGCAGGAAGGAGCTGCGAGGTGGACAAGGTGATCTCTGGCTCCTCTGCTGCCGTTTCCATTGGTAAAGCTCAACCACCAGAGAGGATTGGGGAAACTGTTTCACAGCTTGATGACCGTGGGGAGGTTCCTCACGAGGAGAACAATGATTTAGCAGAGGAGAAGAAGAAGAAGGAGGATCGAGAGCCAGTGGAGTCCCATGAGGAGGAGAAGGGGGCTGAAACGGAGTCATGTGACCTGGTCAAACCAGCCGGTAAGAACTAATGACTATGACAACATTTTACTGCACTCAGTGCCCTCTTACTTTAAGTATATGCGTCTATATTCTATATAGTACGCAGTTATAACTAATTAGTTAGTTAGTTGGTTTTTGAAGTGCAGTGTATTGTTCACTCATCCATGTATTTCTTCGTTCAGCAGAGGAGGAGGAGGAGGAGGAGGAGGGGGTTAAGGTGAAGTCAGAACCCGTGGAGAACTCACCGGAGCCCCACGTGAAGGGTCTCGAATCTGAAGAGGTGGTCATGGACCCGGGGGCGGAGCCACAACATCTGGGGGAGGAGCCAGCGCCAAGGAAAGAAGTTCTGGAACCCGATGGGAAAGTTCAACCGTCTGAATCGGCGTCGGTTGTGGAACCAGGGGAGGAGGTTCTGGAGCCAAAGAGGGTTGTGGAACCTGAGAAGTGGGTCGTGGAACAGGGGAAGGAGCCACCGCAGCCAGGTATAGACGTGAAGGTACCAGAATCCAAGGGGTTGGTTGTAGAACCAGGGGCGGAGCCACCACAGCCAGGGGTGGAGCCACCACATTTGGGGGAGGGGCCACTACGGCCACAGGAGGAGCCACCACACCCAGGAGAGGAGCGACCACAGCCAGGCCAGGAAGAACCGAAGATTGGAGATGCAGCTCCTACAGAACAGGAGGCGGGTTCTGCTGAACGGGGTCCAGAACCGGAGGAACTCGATGACCCAGTCGGTATGACTAGAGAGCCATGCTGTTTTTTTTTTGTTTTTTTTACAAGTTTCAGTGGTTGAGCCACTGGACCAGGAATGAACTTGGTGAATGCTCTGGTGTTTGCGTCTTTCCTAGGAACGGAGTTCATCCACCCTGTGACCGGCTTCTTCTGCAGCCTGTGTCAGGTCATCTATGTCAGGGAGGAGGAGGCCAAGGAGGGCCACTGCAGGAGCCCTTTACACCGCAGGATGGTCCAGGTGTGTGTGTGTGTGTGTTTTCGAGTGTGTGTTCGAGTGTGCATGTGCATAGCTCTGCAGTCTTTTTTTATTTCAGTTGTGTTAATAGATGTAAACTAATGACAACATTGGAATTAATTAAAGTTTGAACCATTTAATGCATAACGGCAAATTATGTCCTCATTTTCTTTCAGGCGCATGCTAGATCCAAACTATGATGGTGCTGACCTGCTGATGAGCAACCACTCCTCATCCTCAAGCTAGACCGAGGGCAGGTTCTTCTCAGGTTGCTATGGCTACCTGTTGACCGGGTCCTGGGATGTCGTATAAGACATGAGTCATAGAAATAAATGCTAAATGCTTGTGTCAAAAGCCACTGCTCACCACTGATACAAATGTTGCCATGCATTAAAAAAGGAAACTGAGTTTGATGCCCGAAATGTCCAATGTACAGTTTGTTTGTCATTTGTTTTCAGGGTCCGTTTTTGTCTTTGTTTTGTTTACACTGGAAAGTTAGCTTAATTTGTTTATTTTATTTTTTACTACAATTTATTTGGCTACCTTTAATAAATAATAGTTTTACTAACTCTGTGTTGTATTTTCAATAGTGACTATGCACTCTGTCCAGTGGGATTTAGTTTTTTTCAAAAAATGTTATTGCATTTTTTCATGCAGTACAATTTCTGTAGTACTACAATTGAATCCAATTCAAACCACTTTAGATAAAACCAGCTGCTAACTAACTAAATGTAATGTAACGGCGATAAATTAGCACACATTTTTCCCAAGTTCAAAACGTCATGTAGTTTACTACCAGAAAAGGGGTCATAAAAACCAACTGCAGTCTCTCCCTGTGGGGTGCGCTGCTGCATTCTGCCTGTGGGGGGCAGCAGCACCGCCACCGCGTCGCGTAGTGGAAGACTTGTGTCGTCACTTCCCTCCAAGTCGTTTCCATGGTAATCGGAGATGGCGTCCGGTGAGTATCTTAGGAACTAATTTAGACAAAAATCTTTTTAGTTGACCAAACTCTTACTTTCTGCCACACTTGAAAGCATGCGTTTAACAAGTTGCCGTCATTTGAAAACGTTTACTTTGTTCCTTCATTGCAGGGAGACCAATCGTATCCTTTAATGCAAACCACAGCAGCATGACAGCAGCTAGCTCGCTAGCTAGCCTGTGTTGATGTGTGTGTTGGTATTTAACTGGTGTCCCAGTCAGTACGAGGTGTGGGGCCATAACTAATGATCATGTCCATTTTAAGCCCTAAAGGTTTTTTCATGAGCCTGTTAAGAGAGACTCAGGATTGTAAGATTGTATACTTGGGTTGTTAATTGATCTCCTGTCTGTACTGTATCCTACCGTTGTTGCTGCTGCTGTCCATCTGTGTAATGTGTTGTGGTGTGACCTTGGTTGCAAACCAACTTCTTTGTAAGGTACAATAAAGATAACTTGCACATGTATAGACATACATAAATCCACCATTTTCACTTATTCTATTATTGACTTACTTTTTTTTATCAGACACTTTTACCCGAAGCATAGGCATCTTTCTCATGGATGTGTACAGGTAGACAATGGGGTTTGAACCCAGGACCTTTCGGCTGGGATTCAAACACCTTAACCACCAGACGATCTGCTGCCCATTCACGGCTGTACGTTGTTCTGTGTACAACGCTCTTATTATTCCTTAACTATCTCCAGCTGTCGTCGACTCCACTACAAGTCCTCTTCTACCTCAACTGTTGGTACTTTGCTGCATACTTCCTGGCACAGTCTCTCATGTTCGTCTACAAAGGTCAGACGTTTTTACATTCATATGGGTGGATGGATGGATGGGTATTGGTTCGATGGTTGACAACACATCTGATGGGAAACTGTTTAATTAAACCGTAGAGTTGGTGATGTCGAGATACCTTAGTTCCTGCATAAAAGTTAATGGTTTAAATGTTAACTTTCACTGTAATTCATGTCACATGCTAGTCTGAAGAGCAATAGAGCAACAATCAGGTGCTTTGCATGCTAACATGTTGTGGCAGCAGACCCCTACCACATTTCACCCAAGTGGCTTTGCTGGGCTCCTCCCACACAGGACACAGGTAGATGTTGTACAAACCCAGTTTATTGGAGGTTTGGCAAGATGGTACAAGCCACAGCAGATGGTACATGCTGTCATGACAGAGGCTCTCTTCCCGAGTGTGTGTGGTGATGGCCGGTTTATCCTGGGTGCCATGATTACTAGCGACTATACCTTGTGTATTTCTACAGGGGTCCTGCTACCGTATCCACCAGATAATTTGATTCTGGATGTCGTTCTGCATCTCCTGTTTCTCGGCCTAGAGAGCCTCAGGATTTTCTATGGTAGGTGTTTGGAGAGGAGGGAGGGGAGTGGAAACATACACATGTAAATGTAGAGGAGCTTTTACTGTTGCTACAAAGGATTTCTTTATCTCGCTCTCTTTTTGTATTAGTGGCATACAAACAAGTTGCATTACCACCACCTTGTGGGCCATAAGAGGTATTTAAGTCTGCTTAAAGGAATTAATTAGCACATTTTCTCTGCTAAATGGTGACACTTAATTACATACAACATACTTATTTCTGCCATTAAGCTATAGGGCGTAACAGACAATGTCGCTGCACTAATCATCCATATGACTAGTAGGCCATTGCTTCACCAACCAAAAACCAAAGTTTATTTTTAATAATGTGAATCTACTTCATAACACTGTTTTATACTGTCCCTGTCAGTGGTTCTTTCCCTTGATTAGGTCTGAAAATTAGCATATTTAGGGATATTGTACTTGTGAGCCCAACTTGTATCTGCCTCCCCACTCATCATTTTAACGTAGTCAGCACCTGCCGGTAATATTGATATGACCGGCAGGCATACCAAGCTAGATTGTTAGTAGTAGTTTTGTGGGTGAATTATTAGCCAGGCTGTATGTTTGTACAGGACCTTTACAGGAACTTGCAAATCTTTTTTGACCTTGCAAAATCAAAAACACACCATCAAATATTTATAGCTCATAAGTCAGCATTCTCCCTTGTGCCTCATATGCATATCAGGCGACCCCAGGTGGTCTCCTGACCTGGGGGGGGCTACCGCTGCTCTAAATGTGTGTGTGTTGTCCAGGCTGGAAGGGGAACCTGTGTGAGCGGTCCTTGGCCACCAGTGTGTCACTGCTGCTCCTCCTGCCCTGTGCGGCCCTTGCCGTCTACTTCCTCCTCCTCCAGACCTTCGTCCTGCGCCTGGAGTTCATTCTCACCGCTGTGCTCCTCTGCTTCTACGGCCTGGAGTTCCTCCTGGGCCTGGTCAGCGTGTCGCTCTTCTCCAGGTATATTGAATTAGAGTTGCATTGCCAAGTAAGCGTTCACATACAAGGAATTTGCGTATTGGTGCAGGATTACAAGATCCGAAAATGCGAGAAAAAATGAAAAACAACAGGATATGAACAAAATGAAGTATATACAATACAATCTGAAACATTAAATATGTTAAAAGGTTCACAACCAGGCAGTCTGCATGGTCAGCAGAAACGTTAAAAAAAAAAGTGTCCTCTTCAGTGTCGATACAAACCTGATATCTTTTTCGTGTGTGTGTGTGTGTGTGTGTGTGTCCACCTATAGGGCTAAGGTGTACTGAATCCACATCAAACACAAAGAAGGGATTCTTCCGGATTCTTCTCATGAAGCCTTCAACCCAGATGTAGAGAAATTGACCCTGATTTTGCATATTGAAATACTATTTTTATATTGGTGTGTATATATATCTGATCAATATGTATTAATTATGTATACATTTTTTGCTTTTTCAAGGATGGAGATAAACATCAAATATAAATAGTTTTGTATTGTCTTTCACTGTCATGTCTAAAATATAAATTGTAAAAATATATAAAGTGTTTCTATATTTGTATTGAGTCCATGTATTATTCAAGCATATTTAAAATGTAGGCTATGTAGGAAGAGTGCAGCCTACACTAGAACTACAAAGCCCAGAAGCCACCTGTTGTGCTGATTTGAGGAAGTGATAAGTTGTTTTGCGTAGATACAATAAAAAAAAGAAAGAAACAAGGAAATACATACGTCCAAATTCATAATGAGTGCGTACCGTCCCCAGTAACAGCACCATGCAGCTGTGTAACATGCAGCTGTGCGTGCTGCTGCTGGTCGCCTGCCGCACTTTCGCGTCCTGCGTGTACGTGAAGCTGGGGGGCGCAGAGTCCAGATGTTTCCTACTCAACACGGCGGGGGACGTTACAGTAGTGGGTGAGCATCTGGCGCCACATTAATGTGCTAATGTAATAATGACATGTGCGTTAAGACTGACGACGCAAAATGTCGGCGTGATTTTTTTTATTTTTTTTGTGACACTTTCGTACTTTTTGTTTACGTCTTCGGAGACAGCTGTTCACCCCCACCCCCACCCCAGAAATCACGACATTATGTCCGATTTAACCGGCGATTACTCGTCGTAGTTTAATTTATCTGAAACGCATGAGATACATTTGTGAAAATAAGGTTTCACAGACCTAGGGTACAGCTTGTTGTTGTTGTTGTTGTTGTTGTTTGAGGTACAACGTTTGAAGCGACGTTAATACGCTGTAACAACGTAACCTCGTTCCCGGTGGTCCTCATCTCGCGAGGCACGAAGTAACAACGAGACTTCGTAGACTTCTCAGTTCTCCGTTGTTATAGGCATAGATATATTATATAACACTAGATGTGTTACGGCGGAGTCTACAACGTCCTCACAGGCAAGATCTGTGTACAGGGTGGGGGATTTCAACATGCAGCCTTTCTTAGAGCCTATTTGTAATAGGAAATATTGTAATCTACCTATTTTAGAACATTATTCTATTTTTTATTTTTTTTTAAATTTTGTTTTTAATTATGCAGTGTCATAACTACATCTTTGACGATTATGTTTGATTCGGGCATAAAAAGAATTTGGAAAACGGAAGAAAAGCCAAAGGTACTTTATTTTGTTGACCGAGTGAGGAACTACTCATCCCGAATCAAACATAATATGGTCACGACTACCACAACGAACGATTGGCTTGGTTCAAGTCTTAATACTCTTTTTATAAGGATTATACGAAAAGTGGACGAGATAAATGCATGGGAAATTTACTTCCGGCACCGGAGCTGTTAAAAAGGGGGCGGTCACTGTTACGCTCTATAGGGGTTATGCGCAACATACTTCCGCATTCTGCGAAACAGGTCTCATCACAACCGGTTCAGGTCCGCTGTACCGCTCACATTATTTTATTTATTAATCCGCACTTCCAGACCGTCACCGGGGCTTCAGAGTAATGTGTCCGAGGAGAGTAGCCCTCTCCCGGACTCACTCGCTAGCTTCTACCGCTGTTTTTTTCCTGTTTTTTTTCATCCATCTTTTCATCTCACTAACATTCAGATGTTAAAATCAAATAAAACGCCAACAGTAAAAAGGGCTAACTAGGCCAAGTCAATGGCTGTCGCCGTCAGTTGCTACCGGCTTTCCCGGCAAGCGGAAGTCAGGAGACCTGTTTTCCGGTTTGGTCACGTGACGCTCGGCATAAAGCCTATTGGTTACCGCAGTAAAACAACGTTAAAGGTCCTGTTGACGACATTTTTATGTAGACGAATAACACAAAATAAATACATCCACAGAGCTTTTAGAAGTAAAGTCGCGTTTCCTAACAGTTCATTAATATTTTTTTATTTTTTAATCTTTTTTATTTAATTTATTTTTTAAAATGTAGATACGTACAGAGTAATACACTGACTCTAGATAAGTACCTCATACAACCCCACTGCAAAAAACTATCCCTTTAACTAAACTACTGTTGCAGGGAATTACAAGGCCCAGGTGAATGAGGGGCACCTGTCTGCCCAGCAGAGCCTGGGGATGTTTGTTGAGGTCAAAAACCCCGATAAGAAGGTACACACACACACACACACACACACACACACACACGCACACACACACACACAGATGAAGATTTGTTTTACATTTTCATCAAATGATGGGAAAACCATGTGTAAGATCTACAACAAGCTGGATGAACTTAAAATTAAGTTGTGTAAGCAGCAGGAGCAGCAGAATTACAGAACAGCAAAATAAAAAAAAGATTAAAAAAAGTTAAATAAAAATATGCACACAAAAAATGAATTCACTATAGGCCTATACATAATATGAGCAAATTAAATGTAAACCCAGAATGTGATTTTAATGATTATTATAGTTGTTATATTATTTTGTGTGTGTGTGTGTTTGTGTGTGTTTTGGTTTTTCCCCCAGGTGATTCTGTCTCATCAGTACAGCTCTGAGGGAAGCTTCACCTTCACGTCTCACACGCCTGGACAACATGACATCTGTCTCCAGTGCAACTCCTCCTCGTTCCAGTTCTCTGAAGCCATGCTGGTAGATAAACCCATAGGAAACATAGAATCAATAGCTCGTTCAATCGTCTCCATCTATAGTTCTCCACTGGTCTAGCCTCAGGAGGACCCAAATGTGCCATTAGTCATTAAGTCACAATCCAAAAATAAATACGTATTACTATTTACCAATATATTGAGCAAACAAAAAGCTGCTGCAATTGGGGCTAAACTCAATGAACTAGCAAGCCATTGAACCATTAATTAACATTAGTTAATTTCTGGGCTTCCTATTCCATATTTTTTTCAATTTTTGTAATGTTTTTAATGTGGTCGGTTCATGCAGCCAGGTTACTCTACTTTCCCCCTAGCTTGTTTCTGATTGGCTCTCGCTCTGTGCTCTGTGGTAGCGGGTGCAGCTAGACATCCAGATAGAGAAGAAGATACCTTTCACGGCCAAGCTGATAGAACTGCAGTCCAGGGTCCAAATGCTAACGCAGCAAGTGTACAAGATACAGCAGGAGGAGGACCACCAAAAGGTAAGTGACTCGAACGTGACATAACCACATAAATTGTGGTAAGACAAACGCTAGAGCTAGAGTGAATGGCAAGTGATATGACAATGAGTGATATGATTAAACATTCATTCATTATCTCCGTGGCACACTTGGCCCTCTATAATTCACTGTCGCTCTTTAATTGTTGGCATCAAGTTAGGAAAAGTTAAAACTTCGGAGTGGTTAACATCAGGGGCGATTCTAGGGTCAGAGCTTTAGGGGTGCTGAGCACCCAATGAGCCCCACTGCCACCACCGACCCTTTTTTCACACAAAAACAAAAAATATGTCTATTGAAAAATAACTTTATCATTTCACACACACACACACACACACACACACACACACACACACACACACACACACACACACACACAGTAACGCTAGGAGTTAGCATATACTATGCCCCCATGAATGTGATGTGATTATTATTGTTGCAAAGCCTGGTTCAGGTTAAATCCTCTGTAAAACATGAATGAATACAGCAAAAGAAAAACATTTAACTTTATTTTATTGTCTGATTTGATAGTCAGACAACTGAAAAATAACATATAAATCTATGAATAAATAACAATTAATTTAAAAAGCCACAGTGAGTGTTTTCACACATACTGGTGGTATACAGTGATGTTTCGTTTGTTTTCACTCTGGTCCAAACGCCGCACCACTGGCAGGGCTTCATGTTTCCATGACGACAGACCAGAAAAGACGCGCGAATTACGTAAGTTATTTACACAATTTACGTAATTTAAATTACGTAAATTGTGTAAATAACTTACGTAATTTGCGTAAGTTACGTAAATAACGTAACTTACGTAAGTTACGTAAATAACGTAACTTACGCAAATTACGTAAGTTATTTACGTAACTTACGTTATTTACGTAACTTACGCAAATTACGTAAATAACTTACGTAATTTGCGTAAGTTAAATAACGTAACTTACGTAAATAACTTACGTAATTTGCGTTATTTACGTAAGTTATTTGCGTAAGTTACGTAATTTACGTAACTTAACTTACGTAAATAACGTAACTTACGCAAATTACGTAAATAACGTAACTTACGTAAATAACTTACGTAAATAACGTAAATAAAGTACGTAAATTACGTTAATGGCGCTAATGGCGCTAACGGAGCTAACCGGGCTAACAGAGCTAACTGGTAAACGGTGCCTGGACTCCAGCACTCACCGATATGGTATCGGAATCGGAACAACTCTCGGTAAAAGGAAAGAAGTGTGAGACAGCTTTGGAGCACTTACTGAGTTGATTCACAACACTACAACTAAACAGATCTCACTCTGCGTGAGTCGCGCTGGACGCCGGTCGGGCTGCGGAGCGGTGCAGAGGAGAAGGAGGGGTGACAAGAGGATGATACCATTTGCTAAGCGGGGATGTTTTCATTTTCGTCCTTAACATATACATTTTAAACCACAAACTACGGGGTATGTTTTGGACATTATTTAACCCTGTCAAAGACAAACACAATTTTTAGAATAACATTTCTTACCCAAGTTTTAGGGGTGCTGAGCCTGTTTTTAGGCCTAAAAATGGGCTAGCCTCGCCCCTGGTTAACATCAGTACTCGGCCTGTTTGTATGTATGTGCATGTGTGCTGCCATGCGTGTCCATTTAGTGTCTTTATTCCACCAGTGAGTCTGTCTGTCTTCCTTTTGTGACATCAAAAGTCCCGGTGTGCTGCTGTGTTTTCAGTACCGTGAGCAGTACTTCAGGCAGATCAGTGAGAGCACCATCCGGAAGGTGAACTCCTCCATCTTTTACACTCTCATCGGCCTGGTGGCCCTCGCCTTCTGGGGGACCATTGAGTTCAAAAGCAAGTAGCACAAGTAGCTTTCTAGCCTTGTTTTTTAACAGTGTGTGTAATCTTTTTAACAGTGTGTAGCCTTTTAGATGTTTTTTACAGACTAATTTTCCTTCCTCCCAGCAAACACAATGGTATATATAACCTTTTGGTATTTTAGATGTGTTGGCACAGATTTAAAAACAAATGAAAATGAATTATTCTTAATGTATCATACAAAATGACAGTTTAAACTGATTGTTACTCTAATGTCAATCATTGACCAAGTTTATGATGCATATTCGATGGATGTTATTCCTGTTTTGATCACGTGTGTGTGTGTGTGTGTGTGTGTGTGGTTATAGGTCTAAACTTCCTTCAAGCCGAGGAATCTGAGTTTGTGAAGCCTGACATTTTCATCAACGTCAAACCCAAAGAATTAATTCTTCAAAAGTGCGCCTCTTCTCATATATCTTACATCCGATTGCAATGAATACAATTGAACTTGTTTATTCAATAAAATCCCCCTAAATATATATATATACTTTTTGTGTATGTCATCTGTGTGGTAAATACAGTGATCTCGAGGCTGGAAGGAACCCATGTAATGTAGCAGGATATGAACTACATTACCCACAATTCGTAGGCGAGCGCCTATTGGACGAGGTTAAAGAGATGGGGTTACGTGGCACTGATCGCCTCGCACATGCGCAGACGATAACTCCTGGCGGAGCAAGATGGTGGCCGTGAAGATGCAGTCGTGTGTGTTGTCAGTTTTACTTTTAAACGTGTATTACGGCGCCGTCTCCTCCCTGTACTTCCACATAGGGGAGACCGAGAAGAAGTGCTTCATAGAGGAGATCCCCGACGAAACTATGATTATTGGTGAGTGTTGAGATGGCGGTTTGCCTTCAGCTAGTCGGACCAACTCTTCGCCGATCGCACGGGAAGTAGAGTTCAAAACGTTGACGTTAACGGTCATGGCGTCACTTTGGACAGCTGTGTGGACGTGTATTTAAAAGCCGTGTATCAACGTAGTTGTGCGTGTAGGTCGTATAAGTGCCGTGTGCCGAGGGTGGGCCAGTGTCACCCGTGTATGTCCGGGTTCAGCCGCGGTCCAGGTGGAGGACTGGGAGCCCCACTTTGTTTTGCGGTGCGTGTTTTTACCGGACGTTACGGTAACGGTAACGCGCGAGAACCGATTTCAAAGTAAGAGCCGTGTTCCCGGTGAGCGTGGTTTCACGTTCATTCAATGAATCGGTCGGTCTGTCAATAGTAATACTAATGTGTGAATAGTTAGTCAAACTTAATAATAGGGAATCGGTTTCCAAAGACCAATCTGACTTCAAAATAGCATTACGTCACCTTAGTGTGTCGTTGAGGACTTCCGGTTTCCGCAGACAGCACTCAGACAGTATCAAGACATCCTGATTTCTAAATGAAAACCTCATATATGACATGAAATGATGTCTCATGTCATATATGAGATGTCACTGGTGTCATATATGAGCAGTGTTCCCCCTAAACTCATTCAGATTGGTCTTTGATTGATTCTTTAATTTGACTAATTATTCACACAGTTGAAAGGACAGCCTCGGTTTATCTCGGAAAAACAGTCATTTTGTATTATTCATTGTATCTATTGTTTTTGTTTTTTTGATCGACTGATTTATTGAATGAATGTGAAATCAGGTTTACGATCACGCTCACCGGAACTTGATAGTAAACCTGATTTTTATTTTGAAGTAATAAAAGTGCTCGCTCTTACCGTAATGCCTAGTGAAGCGGGCGCTAGTTTGACCGACCCTGGGTTTCCAAGTGGAGGCTTGACCTCAGTGTCTGAGTGAAGTTAGAGAGGATGGCAAATATTATTGCTGGCAAACAGCAGACTGTCGAAGTGTGACATGGATATAGGATGGATCAAAATGGAGAACTATGATGAGATGATGAATCGATAATGAAGCAAAATCATACATATTACTAATCATATTGTCAACAGGAAATACTTTCAATATACTTTTCTCTCTTTCACTGCGTGGCGTCACTGTAACCTAGTGGATCTGCACTAGGCCAGTATTCACCCACTGAGGGTGAAGTAGTGAGCAGCACCTTACACACATCCTAAAACCCTGTGTCTCCATTTGATCCACTGAAAGTAAACGCGTATGTCTTTGCTTTTCAAATAGGCCTCAAGTGAGATGAGCTTGTGTGTGTATGTGTGTAATGAGTGAGAGACCGAAAAGAAAGGGATATAATTGTCTTTACATTTGATCCACACTATTATCACACACACACACTGTACTGCCTTGTACATTGATTTTCAATACAAAATTGCTGCAGCCCTAATGTCTAAATCACACAATGTTGTCTCTGCAAACAGCACCGTTGGTGGCAGGAAAGTGTAGTGGTGGTTCGACTCCCAGTGAAAGGGTACTGGGTTCGATCTCCACTGTCTGAGACGCCTTGCCTATTCCTAAATGACATTTACCGCAAAGAAATATACTGCAAGTTGCTTTGGAGGAAAGCTCAGTTACAACGTTATTATTATTAAAGTTGTGTCTATGCGCCCTTTGACATGATAACCTTACTAGCAGCATCCCCAGTCTCTTCTGTCTCTGACCTCCATATCATGTGTGTGTGTGTGTGCAGGGAACTACAGAACCCAGCTGTATGACAAGCAGAAGGAGGAGTACCTGCCTGCCACTCAGGGCCTGGGCATGTTTGTGGAGGTCAAAGACCCCGACGAGAAGGTACTTCCTCCACAGGCCACACACAGAGCTGAAGCCGTCTGTATGACCAAAATATGACCAGTAGACATCAGGAGCATGCCGAAAACTCAGAGAAATGCAGCAAATCCCACAGATGCTTATAGTGATTTCCAGCCATCCAGGGACATGTTGAAAGCAGCATATCGCCTCTACCATAGTGACATCACGCATGGGAATGTCTGTCCACCCAGATGTATGAGGGATGGATCAGCCTACCAGTTGGTACAGTCCACTAGGTAGGCTGCTAGACTAATATAGCCATCATACATCTGGGTTGACACTCCACCACGTTTGATGTCACTATGGGGTCTATTTTGAAATGGTTTGTATTGACTGATCAACACTGGTAGCCTGGGTAGTAAATGCGTGTGTGTGTGTGTGTGTGTGTGTGTGTGTGTGTGTGTGTGTGTGTGTGTGTGTGTGTGTGTCCCAGGTGATTCTGTCTCGTCAGTACGGCTCCGAGGGACGCTTCACCTTCACGTCTCACACTCCTGGGGAGCATCAGATCTGTCTGCACTCCAACTCCTCCAAGTTCGCCCTGTTCGCAGGAGGCATGCTGGTAGGTACAGGGTAGTAGTCTAGTTGTCATGGTGATCGTCAGGTCCCGACGGTTCAAACCCCAATATCCGCACTCTACTACCTGCATGTTACATGCATGATTTATTCCCTGTGTTTATTAAGCCAGATCTGATGTGAAACCGAATTTAGTTATTTCATTTATTAAAATGCATGTATACAATATTAGACATCTATTCTTTATAGCTAAACATTTTCTGACATTTACCTATTATTGATTTTTATTTTGACATTTCGGTAAAACTTTATTCCGATCATAGATTTTTGGCAAGCAGTCGGGTTACTCTACTTTATAGCCCCGCCCCCTAGCTTGTCCCTGATTGGCTGTGTGTTCTGTGTACAGCGGGTGCATCTAGACATCCAGGTGGGCGAACACACCAACAACTACGCCGAGATCGCTGCCAAGGACAAGCTGACCGAACTGCAGCTCCGCGTCCGACAGCTGGTGGAGCAGGTGGACCAGATCCAGAAGGAGCAGAACTACCAAAGGGTCAGTATATGGCGGCGTGGGTAGCGGGGGGGGGTGGGGGGGGAGTTTATTAAATAGAAAATGTTTGAGCGTGTCTTTCTATGTATTAACTTGAGCATTAATCTCAACCATGAGACTTCATTTTGGCGGCGGATTCATCATTTCTTAATGCGGTACACTAACTAAGGCTAAGAGTACTAAGAATTAAAACGTGATACAGCAAATTCAAATAAGACAACAAAAGCAATATACAGAAAATACTCCAAATAGGACACAAGTAGAGTAGTAGAGAAGTGGAGCTGCAGCAAAGTGTGAGTGTGAAGCTGAGGTGTTGACGGCGTGCTGCTGCTGTGTTCCAGTACCGGGAGGAGCGCTTCAGGCAGACGAGCGAGAGCACCAACCAGCGGGTGCTGTGGTGGTCCATCGTCCAGACCCTCATCCTGGTGGCCATCGGCTTCTGGCAGATGAGGCACCTGAAGAGCTTCTTCGAGGCCAAGAAGCTGGTGTAGACGCCTTCGTGTCTTGGGGAAGACGGGCGGCGGCTGTGCAGTTGTTTATGATCCTGTGTGTGTGTGTGTGTGTTTTTGTATGATTCTTGTTTAGCGGGTGAAGTGAGCGAGTCACCCGCTAAACGAGGCACGCCAGGCACACACACACACACATGCGGTTGCTGGAGATGATGGTGACGATGAAGAAGAAGTCGATCGTTGACAACCGCACGGACAAATCCACCTCTGCGGTTTGGTTTGGTTTAGTTTGGGAAGGGTCTTGTCATAGACTGTTGTTTTTGTTTTCATCACCGTCCTGCTCATTATGTTTTAGACCGCCAGGGTAGAGGTTACTTTTCTATATTTATTTCACAACTATTTTTAATATGAACCAACCCCCCCCCCCCCCCCCCAAAAAAAAGGCTTTTGTATCTTGGATTTTGGTTATCTACGTGAAACATTAGCGTTGTGGGGGTTTTTTTTCTCCACAAACTACAGTCCTGCAACACTGGGATGCAAATCTACCCATTTAAAACACATTAATTTGTCTCCCTCTTCTACTACTACGCTCGCAGTAGTTGAACATGTCATGTTACTGGCCAATAGAGATCCTGGTGTCGTCTGGAGGGGAACATGGAGCCGGGTGGCTTCTCGTTAGGCGGGAGTCTTCAGCAAATGCAATTGGTTGTCCTGGTTACGGCTACAGAAACATGGGTGCAGTTTGTATCCGCTGCTACTGCTTCTGGTTTTCCCTGATCACAGTTCAGAATGATAATACTGATATTGCTATCGCACATGGGGGGGGGGGATGCAGATCATAATTTCTACGGGTATTTTATCCAAACTGAAATTATACTTTGTCATTTTTTTTTAATCGTTAATTGATTAATTAGATAGACTTTAGAATTAAGCAGTGGGAGTGTTTCAACATGTCAGTTAGGGCCGTATTAATACACCTCTTAATGTCACCTCAAACTGTTTGCAATGCGTGTGTTGTACTGCCTATGCCAATTGCATTTATTGAATAAACATCTCGCTGGACGACTACCTAATGATAAATCGTTGTTAGTTTTATTTTATGTCAGCTTTCTGTTTGCGGGCCCAAAATGTAATTGAATGTATCGTATTTCTATCTGTCTAGGGGTGGGCTTTCCTGGGTGCTTGGATTCATCTGGACTATCCTAGATTAATTTACTGATCAGTATGTTTTTTTTAATTATTATTCTTGTGTCTACCTGTCAAAACAACAAAAGGTCAGCCAATGTGTCAGTGTTGTGCTCGAGTCTTGCGCACATTGTTGCACCTCTAAAAGATATCTTCACGGCTGTTCGCTGCCAAAGATGTAGGCCTGCTGCACCTTTCGGTGGGGGTCAGAGAACATCACTTAACAGTGTTTTATCTGATCCCAGTGGTTTTTAATCTGACCCTTGCTACTGCTATTACATAGACTAAAGCAGTAATATTGTGAATGCTATGGGAAAGGGAAAATGATCCTGACTAGTTTATAATATTCAACAGCACATGCTCTCTATTCCCATTCTGCAGCGTTTCCCAGGTTCTTTCCACTTCAGTGTTGGATTCAGATTCTGATTGATCCCGGGGGAAATTGTGTATTTGTTTATTATCCAGTCCGGTGCAGCAGTGACCTCTGGGGTGAGCTGATGGAGCAGCCAGGGGTTGAATGCCTTGCTCCAGAGCACAGCAGCTCATTCGGAGGTCATTCGAGTCTGCTACTGGTAATATTTTAGTCAGTCACACTGTTCTACATCTGGTGGTGAATGTTGAATGTGCTGTAAGCACTCAGACTTATGGATAAAAACGTAAACATTAACATTGTCTGAAGAAGGCTTTGTGTCTGCAATGTCACATGGTGGTAAACCAATACATGTTCATGTGAGCATTATCTAATGTGCAGACTCTATTTTCTCTGTTAAAAACAAATTAACCACGTTTGATGTCTTCACATGATTTATTTTATCTGATGTTTTGGGCCTTGGGTGAATTATATCTATCCTTTTGTTTAGACCAGAATGAACAATTTAGTCTGAAGACGATGTTTCCCTGGCTTATTGTCTACTCCTTTAGTTTTGTAAAACCTATGCATGGACAGCAGTAACTAAACAATACAACCATTGCTTTCATGGTAACCGACCAGAGACAGTGTGTGATTTGAAATCAAAAACAATGTTAAAAGCAACGGTTGTCAATCTTTGGCTATAGTCTAATCATGAGGTCTCCTGTACTATCAGATTGTGTTATTTCTGGGGTTGCCCTCCATCCTTGGGGCCCCTGTTTGTTGTCTTGGAGCCATTTGGTCAGGGGTTTATGCTTTTAACTTCTGTTAAAAATAAGCAGATTGATTTTTTTTCCCATCATGCAGTGTTTATCATTAATCTTAGTATTTTATATTTTAATAATTCATTCAGAGTTGATCGGTATGTCCACTAGCCGTCTTTCTGAGTAGGAACCTTTGTTTCAGTCGACCTGTTCCACCCGGAGCGATACAACCAACGGACCGTAATACTTCCACGGATTAAAACGCGAACTGTGCGCAAACATACTCAAAATACAGACTGATTTTTTTTTGTTCAGATCTGTCTACATTTTTTTCCTCAATGTAAAAGCTGAAACCAAACCGTCTCAAAGGGGGGGTTGTCTCGAAAAGGGGCAGAGCCGCTGTGCGGTCCGTCCAGCGCCGCTATGCTACGTGTCCAGTAGCGAAACCCAGGAGATGCAGAAGATGGAGACGAGCAACATGGGTGTCCACGTTGGTCTCAAGTACCCGTGTGGTGAGTGGGTCTGGAGGACCTGAAACATGCAGGTTTAAAAAAACACAACCCCTTTTCTGTGAGTTTGTATTCAGTGGACCCAGCTCCTCTCCAGCCTCACCATGATGTACTCATCCAGGAGGAAGCCAGTGCTGTACTTCAAGGAGGACAGAAGGTAAGGAGGAGATTTGGGATACGTTGGACAGTGACACGTCCAACAGTTTCCCCCCCTCAAAAGCAAATAAAAATACAAATGTGAATCTGGTTAATGTATTTCTTATCCAAACTTGAATGTGCACATTGGACGTACATTGGTTTTCATGAAGAAGTGAGCCCCCCACCCAGCCTGGCCAGGGGAGGACTTGGCCCTCCGAGTGAGTAAACAGCGTTTCTGTGGCTGTGAATGGGCCCTCAGTTCATTGTACAAGTGGCTGCTGAGGTTGCACTGACTTACTTACTGACTGACTGGCATGGGAGTGCTATACACAACATTTCAGTGGAGTGACTCATTCAGCAAGTCACACACATCATGGCAGAAGGAAGCGTGACCTCTCTATGCCAGAATTTGCCATACAGCCGGTGCTAAATTCCTCACCCCAGAGGCGTATGAGGCGGCTAATAGTCAGTTATGTAGTCTGCAACGTGTGCTAACTAGTCTAAGCCCAACTGGCTTTTTTGTGTCCAGGCGAATAACTCACTTACTGAATGCAAATGTTTGAACTATTAAATCTAACCTTAAATATGTAAGTATGTTAAACATTATGTCCTAGTTTGTTTGAAAAAAATGTTTAACGTCTATTTGAATACATAATAATAATGTTTTCTTGAATGCTTATAACTGAATAAGAGATGAACCCTTACCAGACAATCTTAACTTTATTGTTGATTACTCGCAACTCGATTCCTATTCTGAAATAAGGTCTTGGTCTAATATTGGACATGTGCATTTTGGAGGGGCTTGTTGCTGTACTGCATTCTTCACAATACAACCCTTGAAGATGTCTCGCATGAGCTTTCCCTAACCTGTGTTTTTCCACCAGGTTCCTGTCTGGGAAGTGTACGGTCTACAAATTGTTTGGGCTCTGCATGGTCCTTGTGGTGGTCTCCCTCATCCTGCTCCAGTTCAGCTGCTCAGGGGACATCTCCCCCCAGCAGCAGCAGCAGCAGCAGCAGCAGCAGCAGCAGCCCTGTCCGGTGGAGACCCAGACGGCCCCCCCTGCCGCCGCCGCCGCGGACGACCCCACCTGGGGACCTCACAAGCTGGCCCTGATCATCCCCTTCAGAGAGCGCTTCGAGGAGCTGCTGGTGTTCGTTCCCTTCATGCACACCTTCCTCAACAAGAAGAACATCCGCCACCGCATCTTCGTCATCAACCAGGTGGACCACTACAGGTGAGCTTGTATGTTCTCCCATGTTCATCACCACCACCATACTCAACCTCCCCTGTAATGAGGAACACAGCCACATATCCAAATTCCTCATATGTTGAATAAAACGAATTCTGATTCTTTTAATCATTCATTCTAAAAAAGAGAGGGCAATGTTGGGCAGCAATATCTTAAAAGAGCGATGTTGGGTATCACAGCCTCCGTTGCCCTGACGACGGCAAAATATATAAAGGCACCTTTAGACAGTGAATCCTGTCAACGCATCTAAAGCTCGTCGGACCGTCTCAGGTTCAACCGCGCGTCCCTGATCAACGTGGGCTACATGGAGAGCGGCAACGACACGGACTACCTGGCCATGCACGACGTGGACCTGCTGCCCCTCAACTCGGCCCTGGACTACGGCTTCCCCGAGGAGGGCCCCTTCCACGTGGCGTCCCCTGAGCTCCACCCACTCTATCACTACAAAACATACGTGGGCGGCATTCTGCTGCTTACCAAGAAGCACTACAACATGGTAAAGTTACCTGGCATGTTGGCACTACAACATGGTAAAGTTACTTGGCATGTTGGCACTACAACATGGTAAAAGTTACTTGGCATGTTGGCACTACAGCATGGTAAAAGTTACTTGGCATGTTGGCACTACAGCATGGTAAAAGTTACTTGGCATGTTGGCACTACAACATGGTAAAAGTTACTTGGCATGTTGGCACTATAACATGGTAAAAGTTACTTGGCATGTTGGCACTATAACATGGTAAAAGTTACTTGGCATGTTGGCACTATAACATGGTAAAAGTTACATGGCATGTTGGCACTACAACATGGTAAAAGTTACTTGGCATGTTGGCACTACAACATGGTAAAGTTACATGGCATGTTGGCATTACAACATGGTAAAGTTACTTGGCATGTTGGCACTACAACATGGTAAAGTTACTTGGCATGTTGGCACTACAACATGGTAAAAGTTACTTGGCATGTTGGCACTACAACATGGTAAAGTTACTTGGCATGTTGGCACTACAACATGGTAGAGTTACTTGGCATGTTGGCACTACAACATGGTAAGGTTACTTGGCATGTTGGCTCTACAACATGGTAAAGTTACATGGCATGTTGGCACTACAACATGGTAAGGTTACTTGGCATGTTGGCTCTACAACATGGTAAAGTTACTTGGCATGTTGGCTCTACAACATGGTAAAGTTACATGGCATGTTGGCACTACAACATGGTAAAGTTACTTGGCATGTTGGCACTACAACATGGTAAAGTTACTTGGCATGTTGGCTCTACAACATGGTAAAGTTACTTGGCATGTTGGCTCTACAACATGGTAAACTTACTTGGCATGTTGGCTCTACAACATGGTAAAGTTACTTGGCATGTTGGCACTACAACATGGTAAAGTTACTTGGCATGTTGGCTCTACAACATGGTAAAGTTACTTGGCATGTTGGCTCTACAACATGGTAAAGTTACTTGGCATGTTGGCTCTACAACATGGTAAAGTTACTTGGCATGTTGGCACTACAACATGGTAAAGTTACTTGGCATGTTGGCACTACAACATGGTAAAGTTACTTGGCATGTTGGCACTACAACATGGTAAAGTTACTTGGCATGGTGGCACTACAACATGGTAAAGTTACTTGGCATGGTGGCACTACAACATGGTAAAGTTACTTGGCATGGTGGCACTACAACATGGTAAAGTTACTTGGCATGGTGGCACTACAACATGGTAAAGTTACTTGGCATGGTGGCACTACAACATGGTAAAGTTACTTGGCATGGTGGCACTACAACATGGTAAAGTTACTTGGCATGTTGGCACTACAACATGGTAAAGTTACTTGGCATGGTGGCACTACAACATGGTAAAGTTACTTGGCATGGTGGCACTACAACATGGTAAAGTTACTTGGCATGGTGGCACTACAACATGGTAAAGTTACTTGGCATGGTGGCACTACAACATGGTAAAGTTACTTGGCATGTTGGCACTACAACATGGTAAAGTTACTTGGCATGGTGGCACTACAACATGGTAAAGTTACTTGGCATGGTGGCACTACAACATGGTAAAGTTACTTGGCATGTTGGCACTACAACATGGTAAAGTTACTTGGCATGGTGGCACTACAACGTGGTAAAGCTGTTTAGCATCTTAGTATGCGACACGGTAAAACTGTGTATCATGTATATAGCATGTTAGCCTTACAACATGGTGAGGCGGTTAAACATGTTAGCATTATGACGTGGTGATGCTGTTTAGCGTTTTAGTATGTTAACTTTACAACATGGTGAGGTTGTTTAGCATGTTGGCATTACAACATGGTAAAGCTATTTAACATGTCATAACATGGGAAAGCTGTTTAGCATGTTGGCGTTACAACATGGTAAAGCTGTTTAGCATGATAATGCTGTTCAGCTCTTAGCATTAGAACATGCTACTGCTAAAATGTAAGCCCAGGACAAAGCTATGTGTAACATGTCTAAGTGTAACATGTCTACTGCTCCTCCAGTGTAACGGCATGTCGAACCGCTTCTGGGGCTGGGGGAGAGAGGATGACGAGTTCTACAGAAGACTGAGGAAGGCCGGGTTACAGGTGTGATTGGTTCAAATAAAGGCATGCATTGATTGTTATTTAAATATGAATATATAAAAACATGTTCCATGCTTATTCAATCCATCTCATAGCCTGACATCGCCAGACCAATTAGTATGTAGTATTAGTATGGAACCTCTCAGTTCATTTTCGATTTCCAGACCAAAATGCCTCTGGAAACAAATGGATAGACCTACAACCACTCAGAGCAACCAAACGTGTGACGTAAATTAAACTTTGACCAAATCCTGTCAGAAGTACGGCAAACACATCTTTCTTATCTTTCTTATCTTTCTTATCTTTCTTTTCTTTCTTTCTTTCTTTCTTTCTTTCTTTCTTTCTTTCTTTCTTTCTTTCTTATTAAGTTCAGTTGTTTATTCTTCTTTTAGAAAAAATATACCGTCCAGTTCGTTTAATACTGTCACAATAGCGGATATAACAGACCGCTCCACCAGCGGCAGCCATCTTGGTCTACAAAAATGCCTCGATGGCGCACCTCTGTCCTCGTATCAAACCCGCCCCTTATTAGATAAACGGTTGTGATTGGCCCGACCCGGTCCAATCACAGGTCGGCTGGAAATCTGTCTGAACGGGAGGGAGACCAAACCTATCAAGTTAAAACATTAGCTCTCAGATTCCCAGGCTATCAAAATCTTATTCAATGTAAATATTTTTTGGCTTCTGAAAAAGACACAAGACAAGATTTTATTTCATCAGTCATCTTCTCTCTTCAAATGTATTTAAAAATCATAATCATAGATAACCTTTATTTCAAAATATATTTAAGTGTTTAACAGCTTTTAAATGGTTTTGTCTGTCCCTGGCAGTTGTTCCGGCCCAGCGGGATAACGACGGGCTACAAGACCTTCAGACACATCCACGACCCGGCCTGGAGGAAGAGGGACCAGAAGAGGATCGCTTCACAGAAACAGGTACCGTCTTCACTGCAGTGACCTTTGACCCCATTTTTACATCTGGAAATGTCTGTGAGCCCCCGTTCGTTTTTTTCTTTTTTTCTGCATCTGCTTTCACACACTTGATTTTTTGGGAAACACTACTATAGCAGTCGCTCCGTCTCTTGTTTAATTCTCTCTCTCTCTCTCTCTCTCTCTCTCTCCCTCTCTCTCTCCCCCTCCCTCCTCCTCCCCCGACAGGAGCAGTTTAAGGTGGACCCCGAGGGGGGGCTGACCAACCTGCTCTACCAGGTGGAGTCCAGACAGGAGGTGACCATCAGTGGAGCCCCCTGCACCATCGTCAACACCAAGCTGGACTGCGACCAGAACCGCACGCCCTGGTGCCTCATGGCCTAGAACCCCTAGCCAGACCCGCTCAGACCTAGAACCCCTGGCCAGACCCGCTCAGACCTAGAACCCCTAGCCGGACCCGCTCAGAACTAGAACCGCTCAGACCTGCTTGGATACTTGAACACCTTGTCAGACTCACTGAGACCAAGAACCCCTAGTCAGAGCCGCTTAGACCAAGAACCCCTAGTCAGACCCGCTTAGACCTAGAACCCCTAGTCAGACCCGCTTAGACCTAGAACCCCTAGTCAGAGCCGCTTAGACCTAGAACCCCTCGCCAGACCTGCTTAGAGCCACCAGCAGCACTTGGGGGACGGAGCAGACGCACAACAACCTTGTTGGGACCTGCTCAGAAGAGAGGGGTCTTTACTGTGTTGACTATTACTGACTACTCCTCTCCAACTACAAATGGATTCAAGGCTCGGCACACGCCGAAGGTTCTGGTAGTATTATGTCGGAGCGTTGCGCTGAGCTTTCGTTGTGAACGTCAGTGTTTTATAAAATGTATTTATCAAATGCACCATGTGTCATTAAGCTAGGGGTCGGTCTGGCCCACTA
>JAOPHQ010002080.1:0-80000 GCA_030340625.1 Merluccius polli
ATCCCTCGTAACTACGCCGTGAAGGTGAACCCTCCCGGACTCCGCTATTAACATGAACCGCTCCGCCGGAGGAGCCGTACGTCCACACGCACCGGACACCACAATACAAACACACATGTTTTACATTTGATTGCTTTTAAATAAAGTTGTGTGCAGTTATACGGTTAAATACGATTATTGATTAATTTTCAATATTTCCATAACTGACATTTTAGCAAAACGTTCAGCCTCATATCTGCTTTCTGACTAAGGTATTTCTTTTAGATAGTTCATGCAATTGTTTCTAAATGTGTGGCTCATCTTTTTGTCGCGAGCCTTTTCCGAGCGCCGCTGCATATTGTATCTAGCCTAGTCCTAACTAGACCTTGGTACTCATTTCATTCATACTTAAGGTCTAGCAATGCTGTAGAGACAAACTATGTCTCACTTGAAGGCGGGTGCTGTTGAAGTTTAAAACCTATTGGCTCTGCCCAGTGCCACTCTGGATCTGCCTTAACCAATCGCTAACGTTTGGTCGTGACGTATTTCATGCGCCAGAAACAACGTTGCGCGCAGTATACAAACGGCAGATGCAGTGAGCATTAGCATTAGCCTGGTTCCGCCCGCCTCCGTACTCACGCCATAACTGAAATTCGCGCACAACCTCTACGTCACTGTTCTCAGGCTGCGCCTCCTGTTCGCTGATTGGACCGCAGATTTTGGGGAAAAGAAATCGTTCTAACATAGTAGCATCGCCAGACCTAGTACTGAAGTGAAATGAAATTTGAGCGGAAGTACGTAGGCGGGCGGAGCCAGGCTATATTGTATCGGCATATGTCGGCCTTTTTTCCCTTTTTTTCAAAACAGTTATACAGTTTAATGCCCACTTTTACTGCCGTGTTTGATTATTGTTAGCCGATAAGTAGGCTACTTATTGTAATTGGAATACAGATTTAGTCTTGTTGGATCGTTTCCAAACCTTTAAGAGCGCATGTATAGGCGCATTGTTCGGCTTTTACGAGCGCCGCATAGGCCTATAACCAGGGACGGGCTGCCATAGGGAGGTTCGGGAGATTTCAGACCGAGCCGTCCGGCCGTAATATATATATATTTTTTATTTTGTCTATTATTATTTTTGGGCCGGTCCATCAATTTGGGCCGGTCCAGCAGACTGTCATAATACGGTCGGTCGTAGGTCCCCCCCCCCCCCCCCCCCCCCCCGCCGTCAACAATCGCGCACCCCCCACAAAAATAACGATTAATCGATAATTGATCTTAAAATGCCCATCCCTAATTCATATTTTCAGGTCGTTCATTTATGCTGAGTTTGAAATAATTTATATGCTTTAAAAAGAAATACGCGCAAATAAGCAGGCATACGCTGAATACTACTGAAAAGTTCGTTGGCCATAGTTTTAATACTACCTTTGATCACTTTTTCATGTATACACCGAGATTTCACAAAATGTTTGGTCATGGAAATTTGGTTTAAAGTCATGGAAAAGTCTTGGAAAAGTCATGGAAATCTTTTGGTCAAAATGTGTATGAACCCTGCATGAAAGAAAGGCCATTTACTGCTAATCCCAACCCCTCAAATTTACATTTACACATTTTACCCATAACAACAAATTGCAGCTGCTGCGATTTGGATATTGCACTTGGCCATATTGCGATTTTTTGATAATATGTCGATTCATTGTTCAGCCCTATTTCAGATGCTGTTAGAGATGCCGTATGAACAAATCCACTTAGAGAGACTTACAGTGAAATGCACAGATACTTTTACGGTGAACTCTTCTGCAGTTTAAAGGGAAAGGCCGGTGGGTCCACTGGAATGATGCCATCAAGAACGTCAGCCTTGGGGACAAGAACACCAAAGTGCAAGACATCATCGACCCCACCTTGGACACTGTGCGCTACACCTACCTCATGGACCTCTGCATCAATAATGCAGTGTAAATATTGCCCCTTTTTCCCATGATTTCCATGATTATGATTGTTCCCGGGGTAAAAAAAAAAACGAATAAAACCTGATCCCATTTTAACTTTTTATACCTTACAGCCATCATTTAATAGTCTGCCTACGTTTGTATTTTTATGTATGCCGATATTTTATTTAAATACATGCCATTTATTTCTCTGTTGTTTTCATTGTAAAACCTTTTTTCCCCCTCGATTTCTACTTAGGCCGCTGTTGTTCGTGGGTCCTACGGGCACCGGGAAGTCTGTGTACGTGAAGGAGAAACTGATGAACAACTTGGACAAAGACCGCTTTCTGCCTTTCTTCATCAATTTCTCCGCCCGCACCAGCGCCAACCAGAGTCAGGTCAGCAATAAAGATACAGAACAACAGAATGAGGGGAAATGAAGGTGTAACAGCAGCAAACGTCGGTGGCACGGAGGCAAATAATAATACAAATAGGGATAGAGTCAGACAATAAAATAAAATAAAACATCTGTATCACCAATAGAAAAAATGGAGTAAACATAGACAACGACATAGACGATGAAATAACATAGACAATAATAAACATATCGATCAACAACAGTCATACAAAAATCAATGTAATATTAAGTTAGCTTGTTGTTGTAACTTTCACATTTTTGTTTTCCTCCCTAGAATATAATCATGTCTAGACTGGATAAAAGAAGGAAGGGGGTGTTTGGGCCTCCTATGGGGAAGAAGTGTGTCATCTTTGTGGATGACATGAACATGCCTGCGCTGGAGCAGTTCGGAGCCCAGCCCCCTGTGGAGCTTCTCCGGCAGTACTTTGACCATGGGAACTGGTAGGAACGGTTCACCGCTGCGTCCAGGTTAATTTGCATATAAGTCCAGTTTAACCAGGAATTTTGTAATAGTACACAAGGCATGGTTCATGGTTCATTATAAAATGAATACTTTGTTTTTTCGTGCCTGCTTGTCAGATAAAGCAAGCAAAGTTAAGACACAACTTTGGACTCTGGTAACTTGTGGTGGCATTTACTATTTTTCTATGACATTTTCTAGACTAAATGATAAATCGATTAATCGGAAAAATTATCTTTAGATTCATCATCAACTATGAAAATAATTGTGAGTTGCAGCCCTACTGACTGTTGTTTGACTGTGATTGTTGTTTGTCAGGTACGACCTGAAGGACACCTCCAAGATCACGCTGGTGGACCTGCAGGTCATCTCGGCCATGGGGCCCCCTGGTGGCGGGAGGAACGCAGTGACACCCCGCTTTCTGCGCCACTTCAACATCTGCAGCATCAACGAGTTCAGCGACGACACCACGGTCCGCATCTTCTCCAACGTGGTCGCCTTCTACCTCAAAAACAACAACTTCCCCCCCGAGTACTTCACTGTAGGCAACCAGATAGTGGCCGCCACGATGGAAGTACGTCCGTCCAATACGCATACAAGAAGTTGCATGAAATATTACATTGCGTGAACAGTTTTGGCAATATTGCTTAAGTATCATGACCTATCTTTTTAACATTTGTTATACATTAAAGGATGGTGTTGGCGATTTCAAATATACATTGAGTTAACTTGTTATCTTATCTGGTATTTGAGTATAGTATAGTATAGTATTTCAATTTCATTGTTAGTTCTTTACGATGCTTCTAGAATAAATAGATTATTTTGTTCAAAAAAGGCATTGCCAATGAATATGCTTTTAAACCTGTACCAAGTCAACACAGGCATCATGTACAGTTGTCCACAATGCTGCACTGTATATATGTAAACATTTGTCATACATTTTCATACAGAGTGTTCTTGCTGTTTTTTTGCCCCCCCCCCCACCAAGGTGTACAAGAAGGCAAGGGTAGAGCGGGTTGTCTGGCAACTGGGAGTTTGCTGGTTCGATCCCCGGATCCTCCTAGCTAAGTATCAAGGTGTCCCTGAGCAAGACGCCTAAGCCCAACTGCTCCCGACGAGCTAGCTGTTGCCTTGCATGGCTGATGCCGCCGTCAGTGTATGAATGAATATGTGTATGAATGGGTGAATGCAAGGCAATAATTGTAAAGCGTTTTGAGTGGCCACAGGTCTGAAAAGCGCTATATGTAAATGCAGTTCCATTACAATTTACTATTTTCTTTTTACTATTTATAAGACATTTTCCTGATACATGTCATTAAGTAGTAGGTAGGGGGTGAAACATCTTGCTCAAGGATGCCTACAGGTAGGCTGTGGACACTGAGGATCGAACCCAGCACCCTTTGACTGGCGGTCGGCCAGCCACCCTAGCTTGATTTGGATGTTGATCCTTCTCCCCCCCACTCTCAGCTGGTTGAGGAAGACATGTGTAACTTGTTGTTCGGCGACTACATGCACCCTGAACTGGAGGAGGATGAGCGCTTGTATGCCGAGGTGCCCTCCATGGAAAGCTTTGGTCAGGTGGTGGAACTCTGTCTGGAAGAGTACAACCAGACTCATAAGAATCACATGAACCTCGTCATTTTCCGGTAAACCGTATTGACACTATATAAGTATATTACTTTATGTTTATGTGAAATGGGTTCAGAAGGCCTTGTTTTTTGATACTTCCAATACTCAAACTTATATACAATATATATGATATACAAAATACACAAAAAAATGTGTAATAGTAAAACAAAATCCTTTAAGAGTAGCTTTTAAATGTTATGCCTGTTAGACCCACATCGCACCTATTGTACATTTCCTTACTCTATCTTCATACTCCACAGTTATGTGCTGGAGCACCTGTCCCGTATCAGTCGTGTGCTGAAGCAATCCGGAGGCAACGCTTTGCTGGTGGGGGTGGGAGGCAGCGGACGCCAGTCCATCACCCGCCTCGCCACCTCCATGACCCACATGACCATTTTCCAGCCAGAGATCTCCAAGAGCTACGGCATGAACGAGTGGAGGGATGACCTTAAGGTTGGCGTGGTCTCTTCTTTTCATTAGTGTTTGACACCAAACTGAGGATACACTTTGCCTCGAAACTATTGTTGTTCTTTCCGCCACTCCAGTTGCTGCTTAAAAACACAGGAGTGAAGGGTCAGAAGACTGTGTTCTTGCTGACCGACGCTCAGATCAAACAGGAAGCTTTCCTCGAAGACGTCGACAGTGTCCTGAACACGGGAGAGGTGCCCAACCTGTTCGCTGTGGACGAGAAGCAGGAGATCATGGAGGTATGGGGGCTTGCTACATCCTTACAGTGTGGTGCACGGCCACAATGCAGGACCTTAATGTGATCTCAGCCCTGTTCTGCTTCACCTGTCCACAGGCCGTCCGTCCCATCGCCCAGGCTGGTAATAAGGGTCTGGAGTTCAGCCCCCTGGCTCTCTTTGCGTTCTTTGTGAACCGCTGTAGGGAAAACCTGCACATCGTAGTGGCATTCAGCCCCATTGGGAATACCTTTCGGAATCGCCTGCGGCAATTTCCATCTCTCATCAACTGCTGCACTATTGACTGGTTTCAGGTACAAAAGCCAAAAAAATATATATCTGTTGACATTGATTCTAGAGCCATATCCCACAACTACGACATTTTTCTATGTTTAAACCAGCCATGGCCAGAGGAGGCTCTGGAGCGGGTGGCCAACTCCTTCTTGGAAACCCTGGAGATGAGCGAGCATGAGCGGCAGCAAGTCATGCCCATCTGCAAAAACTTCCACACATCAGCCATACAGCTGTCACTGAAGTGGGTCACTCTCTCCTGCACAGGCCATACTTAAATATCAATATCTTGCCTACAGAGTGATTTCAGGGTCTGCACCTACCTACCTAAACTCAATTATAATGGCTTACACCCCTGCCCGGGCGTTGCGCTCATCACAACAGCACCGACTGGCCTCGCCCTCCTTAAACACAAGGCGATCTCAGTCGAGATCATTCGCATCTGCAGTTCCCCAATGGTGGAACAAGCTACCAGTTGCTACAAGAGCAGGGGCGTCCCTCTCTGTCTTCAAGAAGCTCTTAAAAACCCTTCTCCTCCGAGAGCACCTGAAACCATGTTGAATAATGAAGCCATGATGTTCACTCTGTTCACTGTTATTGAAGCTATGTTGATCACTCTTATGCTATTGAAGTTGAATCGCCTTTGTCTTTAATGTTCTATAGCAGTGGTTCTCAACCGGTGGGGCGCGCCCCCCTGGGGGGGTGCGGACACTCTCCCGGGGGGGCGCGGGTTCACAAAGGAGGACAAATACGCGTCCGGCTTTAGGCCGGACTGTCCGGTTTTTCAAAGCCCTGTCCGGCGTCCGGCGCAGCGTCAAGCCGGACGTGTATTTGTCCTCCTTTTTGAGAGCGCAATAGTAACACATCGCGCACCCCCCCCCGCCGGTGGCAGGTCCGCGGTGTGTTACTATTGCGCGCACCCCCCCCCCCGTCGGCCGGAGTGTTACAATCGCGCGTGTCCCCCCCCCGTCGGCCGTAGGTCCGCGGTGTGTTACTATTGCGTGCACCCCCCCCCCCTCCGTCGGCCGTAGGTCCGCGGTGTGTTACGTTACGTGCCCACTGCATGCGTCCGTCAACGGACGACGGGAGGCGTGTCTGACGGATGGGGGCGTCGATCTGATTGGCTGACGGATCCGTCGCGGCCTGAAAAGTAAAATTTTTCTCAAGTTCTCAAGGCAACGGACGGAGCCGACACAACGGACGGAGCCACAATGCATTGCGGCTCCGCCCCATTCAAAGTCAATGGGATGCGTTGACGGACGCATGCAGTGGGTAAGCACGGTTACTATTGCGCTCATCCCCGCCCCGCCGCCCCCGTCCGCCCCCTCCCCCGTCGGCCGTAGGTCCGCGGTGTGTTACTATTGCGTGCACCCCCCCCCCAGAGCTATAGAGAAAACAGAGTTGCGACACTTCCATTGACTCCCATGGAAAAAAATGGCGGACGACACTTCCGGGTTATGGAGACGCCAATAGTTCCAAACAAGGGACGGAGCTCCGTTGATTTCAACGGTTTTTTTTAAACATTTTTAAGCATTAGCTATCAGAGGTATACTCTTAGACATCGTTATTTTTATATTTGGTTTGCATGAAATGTCGATGTTGATGTTAAAAATGTAAAGTTAGGTCAGTTAGGTCCCTAAATGGATTTAGGACCTAACTGAAAGCTTGGTAACGGAGGCTAACGTGAGGTTATTAACGTGATAATTTCACTAAAGTGCGTTAACCTTTTGTTGTCAGGTGACATTATGTAAAGTTGTTTTGATTGTTAGGTTTTAAAACATTATCAAAATACTATCACTACTGCTAATGTAGCCCCACTCTCACACTAATACTAAAATGCTACTGCTATTACTGCTACTATTACTTAAATGCTAGCTGTTTTACTTCTGCTGCTGCTATAACTGCTACTACAACAATAATAATAATAATAATAATAATAATGCATTTTATTTAGAGGCGTCTTTCAAAGCACTCAATGTCATCTTACTAGACACAGATAAAACAACAATAGAACAACAATTTGTTTGTTTATTCAACAGGGACAAAGCTCTGCTGGCGGTGTCTGCTGCTGGCAGTGGCTGGTGCTAGCAGTGGAGGCTGCTGGTGTCTCACTGATGGCTGCAGGGAGATGCTGGTGGTTGCGGGAGGTTGAGATGGAATGGAGAGGCCAAATACATCCATGGCAATAAGGAAGGTATTTGTTAGTGGCCTAGATATTATGGCCTTTGGTGCAGGAGGTTGAGCCTTCTTGGCCTTCTTATTCTGACTCTTGCTGCCAAGGTGACCTTTACTTGTGTCTTCTCTCCTTGCAGCCCTGATGCACCTAGCCGCAATCCTCAACCTCAGCCTGACATATCTGCAGATGATTTTTCTTTTAACATCATGGCATGATGGAAGGCTGCTATCCAGAAGCATGGCCTCCTGTTCCAGGTGTTCCACAGCATTGGTGCACTCCATGAGTGAATCATCTGTCCTTGAACGGAACAGCTGCTCCACGTGCTGGACGACAGTGAAGACCTCATCAGATGGCCGATAAAGTGCACCATGTTTGAATTCTTTCAACTGCAGCAGAACAGCATTCTCATGTGCATCATCTGCATTTTGCACAAGTGCATGCTTGCACGTCTCACAGAGTATGGAGCTGAAGACACCCTTCACAATGTATCCAGCCAGATGGTACAGAACACAGGAATCTGTTTTTGTGAAGGTGGGTGGTGTTGTCAGGTCGACCAGCTGCTCCACTCTCAGACCTTCAGGACTGCTGGTAATGGTTCTGGTCTCCAGGAAGTCTGCTAGGTGGTCACAGCTGTCATCAGGTAAGAGCCCGTATGCACTGTGGACAGGAACTGTCCAACAGTGACAGCCCGTAGGGCATAGTGGAACTCTACAGGTGTTGGCACGGGGTTTCTCTGACGTATGCATCCAAATGTGTTTTCCAGGCAGTCCTGCGTGAACCGGCTCGTGAGGACAAATTTGTGACCCTGGCTCAACAGATCTTCCTGGACCTGCAGTATGGTTGTTGTGGCCATAACCAATCCTGCTGGACCGGCTTCCAGCTGCTCTTTACCCCTATCTTTAGGCCATGAAAAAGATGGATGCTCTCTTGGAGAAATCTGATGGCCTTTTCATACTCCCCCATTTTGAACCGAGAGAGGGCAGGACAGTGAGGACATTCTTTCCCCTTCTCCAGAGCCATCTGTGTGTGTTTATGGTTTCATTGCCCCACTTTGTTAAGGGTTTTTGGTTGTTAACATACACTGCTGTTATTGTTCTAGTTTGTTGTTATTATTCTTTTGTTGTTCTTATTATTATTTATTAATATAATAATACATTATGTATGGCAATAACAATATATATTTATTATTATTATCCCTATTAATTTCTTTTTCTTGTACACACACAAACAATTGTTCTTGTTTCAATAATTCTTTAATAAAAATCTTGTTTATTTAACAACTTTTGTACCAGTCATAGCCTACGTATTCCAGTCCATCAGCTCTAACATAAATTGCAAGTGTGAATAGTTGCTTGTAGAGTTAGATATTGACTGATCATATTCAAGCATAATTAGTGGTTGTTTGATAGATGTGATACATGGCTCCATCTTAAAATCTCCATGGTTCTGATCCATGTCCTACAAAAATAACTAAATGTCCTTTAGTCTAAACTTGGTAATAAAGGGTTAATAAAACGTACTTTGGAAAAGCTGACATTTCACAAAACAGGTAAGTGCTAAGAGTGCAATAATAATAATGGTACAAATTAAATGGTAACTTGTTTATCTAAGTGCAAATACAGAACAACCAACCTTATAAATTTAGCATCACTCACGTAAGTAACCTAACCAAGCTAACACGAACTTCTCCCGCCAAAAGTGTATTATTATTATTATTATTATTATTATTATTCAAAAGTAAGCTCAAAAGCATAATTGACGATAACATACATGCAATAGCGCAAAAACGTGTGTTTTATTTTGATATTTACCATGCAATAGCTCACTCTGTCAATACAAGTCAATGACCGCTATGGCAGCTTGCGGTTTGTTTGGAACTATTGAGGCTTACATGAACCACGTGACAGCCCTAGCGGCGACATCAAAGCGTGTCGCAACTCTGTTTTCTCTATAGCTCTGGCATTCGCGAATCGCGAATGCATTCGCCTTTCGCGAATGCCAGCCGAGTCTGACCGACTCGGCTCCTCCCTCGTTCACAACATTCAAACGAATCACAAATGCAGTTAAAGGAACTATATGTAGGATTGCGTCCTCTCTGGCCAAAACTGTTATTGCAACCACGTTGTAAATACTGTACAGCGTGGTACTCCCCCCCCCCCCCCCCCCCCCCCAGAGTAGCGGTTGCCAGATTCCCCGTTCCCGGATTACTCAACACAACACTGCGTCTACTAGAAGGAGCAACCATGACAAGTGTTTTACATACTGTTCTTTGCTTTTATTTAGGTAAAGAACATAGAATTGCCTCTGTGTATGAAGTGTGCTATACAAATACACTTGCCTTGCATAGATCCCTGATAATATTGACCAACTGCATCACCGTCACCGGGGCTTCATAGTAATGTGTCCGAATAGAGCAGCCCTCTCGGACACACACACGTTACCGCTGTTTTATTATCATCCACACTTCCAGACCATCACCGCCGGTGATGGTCTGGAAGTGTGGATGATAATAAAACAGCGGTCAGAGCTGGCGTACATACATACATGATATTCGGACATAGTAATGTGTCCGAATAGAGCAGCCCTCTCGGACACACACGCCAGCTCTGACCGCTGTTTATTATCATCCACACTGCAGTCGGTGTGCAGTAAATGGCCCTCATGGTGTGAAATCCTTACATACAGTCATTGAGCAAACGATACTGACTTCGTGAAAACGCCCATGAGGCAACGACGCAATGATTCGCTTCAAACATGTTTTTCTAGCAAAAACTGAATAATGGCGATAAGCCAAATATAATTCTAAAGATATACTGCAATAGTTCACTCCAGTGGAAACATGGACCATTTTCATTACCCAACTAAAATATATTTGGTAGGCTAATAGTGCAATGTAAACATGTTCACGAATGCATTTAGTAACGTCAGACATTTCTGACCCGAAACATTTGTAGCTGCAGCCTTCCTTATAGACCCCTTCGAGTGCAACGTCACAGAAATATGCGCACGCGTCTTGGGGTCAGAAAAACACCTACTCACATAGACTTCCACTAACGAAGTCCAAACAAAAAGTCTAAAATGCCGACCTGTAGCGCTGTTGGATGTGGAAATAGGACCAGCAGTGGCGTTGACCAGATTAGGACATTGTCCACTGGTTTAAGAATAAATAAATAAACTTACCCCGCCATGCAGGTGCAGTTAGCCGTGTGTAGCACTTCTCCTTGTTGTAGATCACCCATGCCTTGTACAACCATGTCTTCTTCCCTTGACGCTGACTCTATAGGCATCCAGCGACTTGTATGCGCATAGGCTTTCTCGAGTGTACGGGCGGTTTATCTATAGGTAAGAGTGGATAGCTGGCCACTGGATATCTGGCCATTTGCTACTGTCATCTACCCAATCTTTAATGGAAGCTGGGTCTGGCAAACTATCGCCGTCAGCCAATACCAATTTGTTGAGATATTGTTCCCGGTCCTTAATCGGCAACGAGAGAGCATATTCGGAAATATTCTGAGGAGAATCGTTGACAGCCATGTACTTCACTTTGTTTTCTGACCCCATTAGGCGCGAAAAGACGTGTGCGCACTCTCGTGGCTTGGAATGTTTACAAACAATGAAAAGGTCTATACAGTAAATGGCTGCAGCTCAGCCTATCTGGCAACCCGGATGGCGACACAGTACTGACTTCGCGATTGGACGCTAGGCAGAAGGTGGAGCAACAGACCAAAACACAAAATGTAAACAAAACAGTTTTACGGCACAGAAATATTGGGGCAATTGCTCTGTCGCTACGTTAGCCACTTTTTAGAGTTTAACACGGTTTTAAACTCGTCGGTGACGCAAGAAGTCACGTGACGTCTTAAGCTCCATTGCTGTGTCGTATGTACCTGTGGTTTAACCTGCAGCTGCGGTTTACCTTGATCTCAATTGCTGTGTCTTCAGAGAAATTCACATCAGACACTAGAGGGCGTATTTTGTGCGTGTTAGTCTAGTCTCGAAACGGACATGGTTTTAGAGGAGTCTAAACCAGTTTGCAGGATGAAACAAGGCTCCATTATAACCGACACACAGAATTAGTTTTATTAATTATTATTAGTAGTATTAATAATAATGTATGATACATTTACACTTATTACGCCGGATAGGCCTTCAGTACAATAACAATATTGGACATAGTCGACTTGGAATGAGCAGTGATATTTCACGGCTCGCGGGGCTCAGGTCTCGGTCGTGCGTCCGCTCAGCAATAGCATTACGCGCTTCAACTTTCAAGCGCTTCCATACATTCTTTAAATGTGCCGCTGCTCGGTCTTCTGCTGAGATCATCCCAAACAGACTTCCTTCGGAGCGTGGTGGTGTCTTTCCTCTTCCACCGTGTCCACAACACCTCGAATGCAGTACAATAAATATAACTTCTGCTCGTTATAGTTCTCTATCCGAGACATGTTCATCGTGTCAGGGGGTATTATGCAGCAACAATTTTGGCGCCCCCCATAAACATTACGTGGTGCGCTGCGCGGTTGTTGACGGGGGGGGGGGGGTGCTGCGCGATTGTTGACGGGGGCGCCCCCCTGGTGCGGCGCGATTGATTGATTGACGTAGGTGAGGGCAGATTCAGATTCCAGACTCAGATTTCCACAAAAAGTAGGCTAGACTATTTCATAATATATTTCAACATTATTTGCGTTTTATTATATTAAAGTTCACTTTACATTCCCATTAAGTTTTTGTTGGTAATTATAGCACAAAATGCATCCAACATTAAGTTAAGACTGCATCTGCTGGAGTATAACGAGAAATCAGAGTACTTCCGGTTTAACCCGAGTTTAACTAGGAATCAGCTGATCCTGTGTCGGTCAGTACACAGCAATCAGGTTTAACTTCGTGCGCAGCTGCGTGTTAAACTCCAAAACCTCCGGTTTCCGGAGTACGGTTTTAAACCGCAGCACAGCTAACGCAATGCTAACTGACAGAGCAATTGCCCCATTGCGTTTGAAATTAAATATTCTGGCTGGACTACTATTATGTCTGACATAAATACTTGAAA
This sequence comes from Merluccius polli, assembly GCA_030340625.1. NCBI lineage: Eukaryota > Metazoa > Chordata > Actinopteri > Gadiformes > Merlucciidae > Merluccius > Merluccius polli. The sequence goes on from JAOPHQ010002080.1 coordinate 12,612, forward strand.
TTAACATGATTCCTCAATGTCTATTGACATATTAGGGTCATTTTATGATTACTTTGAGTACATTTCTTACATATAGCTCCTTTAAGTTACCATTCAGAGAAGTTACAGTTCAACTCCGACAAACCAACTGGGGGAGGGGGGTTGATGGTGTTAATAAATGTGTGAATAATAGCAAATACAACATTGTGTCTGGTTGAATATGTTAACATATGTATTTAATTTGAGTTCAACAGATTTATTTAATGTATGCATAATGACATGTCAGGATCAAAATGCCCCATTCCCCCAATTCAAGGTAAAGTTACAAACCAAACGCAGCGGGATGCGGGGGGGGGGGGGGGGGGGGGGCGTAGTAGATTATTGGTTGTTTAATATATCAGCAAGATAATAGACTTGATTTAGCAATGATGAGTTTTAAAGTTAATGATGTACAGTTGTGTTTATTCGGGGCATATTTTATTTACTATTGTGAAGATGGCCATTGGCCACCCCCACTCAAGACCAAGATCCACCAAGGTGGGGGTCCCGGCCGGGTCACGTGCGTGAGAAGGAAGCATGAAAGAACGAGACAGATTGACGAGACATTCAAATATATTATTAATCTGGCATGACACAGACAATACAAAGACAGCATGCATTTACCATTTCACTGATATTTAAATACGATTGGCTGGCTCTCGTGAGTCGTGACGTCTCAGTCCTCGAGTCAATCACAGTCAGGGAACGACTCGCGAATCAGCGCCGCGAATCAGCAGCGCGTCAGAGACTCAGCGAACGACGACGAACGAGTCGAACGAGAGCGGCGAACGAGGTCAGTTCGTTCACTTTAAAGAGTCGTTCGTTCGAACTGATTAGTTCGCGAACGAGCCATCGCTAGTGTCCGTCCGTCTTGCCAGAAAGGGTCTCCCTGCAGAAGGCATCGAACCTCTCCCTGCTCTCTGCGTCGCAGCAGCCACCCACAGACCACACCAGGGAGAAGGCAAACGCCGCCTGCAAGCACAAACCAATAGGGATTGATATTCTATTATATTCTAATATTCCATTTTTTTAATAAATACACAAACAAATCAATCAATGAATGTATAAATAAATCAATGCATACATATTTATGGTTATCGTTCTTTTCAACTTCCTACAATGTGCATGTATGTATGTACTACACTGATGTACTACAGAACATCAGTGTACTGCAGTGTCATGTATCACTCTGTACCATGAGCCAGGTACGAATGTTGTTGTTTCCAGGGTCCTCCCCTACAGGCTCAGCAAGCAGGACCTCAAACAGTCGACACAGAGAAACCACCGTGTTGCTATCGTTGGTGGAAACGACTTCCTGCAACAGACAAATCATTCACCAGAGGGAAAAGCGTGTCTTCGTCGAGCAAGCATATAGACAGAAAAATAACAAACTCAAAGTCCACATGAATGTGGATGTTGATCTATGGATGGTCTTTTGTCCACTCAGACACAGGCAGAGATGCTTGGGCAAGTGGACTGCAGATAAACACTGGCGAGAGTGGAACAGTAGTACCCACCTCTGTCAACTAGTTTCAGTCTCCAATAACTTTGCAAACATTATATGACAACCCATCACTGTAAAAAAAAATTGTAATATAACAGACTTTTACTGTTTCTTTTACAGATTTTGTCTGTATTTTTAAAATACCATTTAATTTACAAAAAGAGACTGTGATTTTACATGTCAAATGTAAACTAACATGAAATCACTGTAACTGTGAAAACACACAATATTCCTGTTCTTTTACAAAAAAAAACTATTAGAAATCCATATATTTATTGTTAAAATACGTTCACAAATATATCGTAATTTCACAAATATTTGTCAGTTATTTAAGGGAATAAACTGTAAAATTCAACTTTAAAACTCTAAAAAAAAGTAAAAAATCATTTAAAGTTACTGAGAAATTAAAAGTAAAATAACTATTTAATTAGTAATTTTACTATTATTTCTTTGTTATTGACTAATGTTTTCATTGAAAATAACTACAATTACTGCAATTTCCTAGATGGTAACATTTATTAACATTTTATTAACATTTATTTTGAAAGGACATCTAAACAGACATAGGGAAAGTGAAGGAGGCCAATACCAGGATAAAACCACATAAACTACATGCTTTTCATCTGTTTCCTTAACCTACCACTTAAAAGAATTACATTCTGCCAGAACAGATCTTATGACAGAGCATTAATATGTGTCATCTGTGTCTAATTGCTTTTCAGCAATTCAGAGGTAAAGAGTGAAGATGTAATGTATAGGAATACAAAGTAATAGAAAGTATGAAACATTGCAGGGCCACACTGTAGGCTATTGTTTATTTATATATAAATCCAAGCAATGTAAATCACAAGGTCTTGAAATATTTCACAGCATGTCTGAACAAAACACATTTAATCAGGAGACATGCTGCAACGTCTCCCTGCACGTACACTAAAAAACAACAAAAAAAAAACGTCTCGCGGCACCTGAACCGGAACAACGTGACGACAACAACGCGACATGTCATTGTAGTACATGCTTTGAAAAGCGCGGGTCCCGTTTGCGATTGTGCAAATCGTAGGTGGAATCCGAGAAGACCCGCCCTACTCTGTCTGTGATTGGCCAATACCGCCCTACTCTGTCTGTGATTGGCTGGGTTATGCATGACTGACAGTTGCTGGCTTTGCTTCTCTGGGAAAAAACGGATGAGGACGTTAAAGAATCAATAATTTTAAACACTTTTCCGGATTCCACCTACGATTTGCACAATCGCGTCCCGTTTGGGTTGGTCCATATCCATTGGCTGTTGGGAACATCAGTCTTTGACGTGACGCAGAAGAAGGTCCCCCACGTATCTAAACCGGTGTCAACCCAACAACATCGCGCGGCGGTTCCCGTTTGGTCGACTTCGAGTGAACAGCAGCTAATGCCCAATGTCAAGGCTGGAGGAAGGACGAAGCTAGAAGGCAAGTATCAAACTGAAGCTGAGTAGCATTAGGTTTATTTAGGGACTGTACGATATTTAGCGGGGGGGGAGGGCCAGTCGCCAGACGATCGGGTTAAAATTGTTCTGCCTGGCCCTCCCCCCTGGTAAATTTTTTTTTCCGGGGCCCTCCCCCCGGCTCAAAAAAATTCTCCTAGGCCCTCCCCGCTACGTGAATCAAATAAAATTGGTCGGAAAATGACGTTTACAAGGTTAAAACGGCCACATAAGCACACATACACACACACGGGTACACACGCAGCAAGAGCAGGGGTTTATGCCACGCTGTGCCTTGAACTTGAGAATGGGGACAAGCCTGCTTTTATCAATGTTACGAGACTCCCCCAATAATTTCACAACTTGGCTGATGACATTGTACCTTATAGGATAAGACAAAACACAAACTACTGTGACTAAGAGCGACTAATGATCACCCTGCGATTCTTGGTCTATGTGGTCAGTGGCGTCAGTTTGGTTTTAGAAGTGGTGGGGACAATAACCATAAGCTTGAGTGTGGTTTGAAAAGTGCTGGGGACCCTTATGTAAGCTATTCATCCATTCAACGCTGCATTACAATATGATCTACATTCGGCGCGATTGTCAACGGGGGGGGGGGGGGGGGGGGGAGCACCGGACCCGTCAGCCGCGGACCCAGCACCGGACCCGCGGACCCGGCCGCGGACTCAGCCGCAGACCCGAGTCCACACACAGCCCGTGTGCATGCTGTGAGGATGTCATCGTGCGCGCCCGTTCTCATCCCAACTCGTAATATAGGCCTACCGACGATTTGTCACGCCCGGGGGTGGGTGGGGGGGGGGTGTTCGTGATTGTCAACGGGAGGGGGGGGGGGGGGGGGGACCGCGGACTGATGACGGGGTTGCGCGATCGTAACCACTGACGGCGGGGGGGGGGGGGGGGGGGGGGGGGGGAATAAAAAAATAAAAAAGGTGCCGGATCCACCGTTGGAGGTGCCGGAACATATTCCGGCGTGTTCCGGCCCAAATTAAGCCCTGGATACTGACGCCAAAGGTACCCTCCCGCGTCTGTGTGAAACGATCTGGGGTCTCATAAATCCGTTCGCGGTGGTATGAGACGAGCAGAGTCTACAGCGTCCGCAGTCTACTGTGAAACAATTCACTCCAAAAAGGGTTATGGTTATGGTAAAGGAGACGTTCACTTCCTTACAGGCTATCCTATCTTTCATTTAAACATCGAACTCGGCATGAGTCATGACGATTGCCCCCCCATAAAATAATTTTCCTCGGCCCTCCCCCCAGGCCAAAAATATTCTCCTGGGCCCTCCCCTAAGGCTTAAAAAAATTATCCTAGGCCCTCCCCCCCTGACGACCGGCCCTCCCCCCCCGGTAAATATCGTACAGTCCCTTACCACCATGCCTCTGAGTTTACTCAGTCGGCACCGAATCCGCTAGTATGTCGACATGTTAGCTAACTATTATCATTGCTTGTGTGTGATGCCAATGAAACACTCTCTTGGGCACGGAATAAATAATTTATTTTCGCGCGTTAACTTCGCTAGCTAGCCAGCTAGCTAACGTTAGCACAGTAAACTGAACGTGAATGGGAACTGCTAGTTATGTTCGCTAGCTAGGTATAGGACTTTGGTTAAACTTTGCTGAAAGCTGAAATAACATACGTTCAGCAATTGTGTGGTAGTCTACTAGTTTTAGCAAAAATATGTTCGGATAGTTGATTAAACAGGGCTCCAGAGTGCGACCAAAAATCTGCTCAGTGCGACTAATTTTTTTCTCTGGTCGCACCAGTGCGCCTCCGTCACATTTTCAATATCTCAAATAGCCTGTCCCCGCTATTTCAAATAGACCTTAATTACTTAACTAATACATGCAGCCTTTCTTGCTATGCCCTGCGCACTCTCCCTCTCTCATCCTCCTACGCGAAGTTTCATTTTCTTTAAAAAAAAAGATGTTTAGATGTTTAGTTTTGTTTCATCAACGTTGTCACGACCAGCCACTAACGTTAGCTTACCACTGAACAGTGAGCCAATACGTTTGCTTTTGTGATCTAACTGACACAGGTGGAGAGAAAGACGAACATTTGTTTAGAGCTGCAACAATGAACAATAATCGATTATTAACCCTCTTGCCTCTTCTACATTTTCACTCGTTTTTTGGCCATTACTTTCACTGTATGACTTGAAATGGCATGACTTTTGGCTAGGATAGGAAGCTTAATTTTATGTAACTGTATTTTATGTTTAAAAAAAATCATACTCGACTTAATACCCTTTTTATAAATGATACTGAGATTTGGTAATGGTTTATTTCAACCAGTCATCTTACTTGTCTTTCAACACTAGTCACTGGTCAACATGAAATTCAAAACAATACGGAAAAATATGTCAATGATAAGTTAACACTCATCTTTATTGGGGGGAGATTGGCTAACACAGTTTAGGTAAACTATTTCACAACCAATAGCATTTATTTTGATTTTGGCAAATTTCATGATTTATATATATTGTTTTTCTTTCTCTCTGCAGATAAGTGATGCGAGTTGATTTCATGGAGTAAACTGAAAAGGTGAGTACTGCACTGCAGTTAAGGATGTCAAAAGATTACATCTGTCGTAGTTGTGGTGCTTCAGTGAATACCCTTAAAGGGTACGTGATGCATCAAGGGCTTCATAAAAATGAACCACATTATCAGTATGTGTGTTATATGGAAAGTTGTAAGTTTCAGTTCAGAAATTACAATGCTTTTAAATGTCATGTTTACCGCCGTCATCGACGCTCATCTAACGCATCGCAGTGTCAAACTTTGCAGGCACCCTTTCTATGTCAACTTCCACATTGTCAGAAACAGTTGATCGACCTTAAAGACCTTCTCTGTCACCTAAAATCTCACACTTCAAGAAGAGAGGTAGTGCATTGCCCATTTAAAAACTGTGATAAAACATTTTCAGTGACCTCATCTTTCACAGCCCACCTATCTAGGAAGCACAAAAACCCCACAGCTCTGCATGTCTCTGGTGCATACTGTCCTCTTTCAGTTCCTAGTGAGTCTCAGTCCTCTGTCGCTGAAAGCCAGCCAGATGAAGGGTCAGGTGTTGATGAGCCTGAGGCAGATGTCCCAGACCTTGCTCAAATGAAAAGTTTGTACATGAGAAATCTGTGCATGTTTTATATGAAACTACAGGCCAAACAACTTATCCCTTCCTCTACAATCCAGTCGATCGTAGAAGAAATTAATAGTCTTAATGGAATTTGCCTGCAGTACACGAAAATTCAACTGAAAGCATCTCTTCAAAGAAAAAATGAACTATCTGAGACTGAAATTGAAGATGTTTTGAAGACCCTAGATGATGTAGATATTCATGGGTCCTGCAGCTCCTCCCTTTCCACAGAGTACAACAGAAAACAGTATTTTGAGGAGAATTTTCCATACGTGCATCCACAACCCATTTTTTTGGGGTTTGATGAAAATAGAAAGGAGCAATATGCTCAGTATGTTCCCATAAAGCATACATTGACAACTCTACTAAAACATACTGATGTGCTGGAACAGGGTTCTACATCTGAGAATGAAAGTTCACCTCTTATTTTAAATGATGTGTGTGATGGATCGGTATTCAAATCCAGTCCTCTTTTCGCTGAGTCAGGTCTCACTTTAAAAGTGATACTTTATCAAGATGCTTTTGAGGTGGTTAATCCCCTTGGCTCGGCAAAGAAAAAACATAAGCTGCTTGGAGTCTACTTCACTCTAGCAAATTTTGAACCTTTTCATCGATCCACTGTTGACAACTTGCAGCTTTTGCTTTTGTGCCGAGAAGCTGATTTCAAATATTTTGGCCACGAGAAAGTGTTCTCTCAATTGATAACCGATCTTGGAGAACTGGAGACAAATGGACTGAATATTTCTGGAAACATTGTTAAGGCAACTGTCTTTTGCATTGCCGGTGACAATTTAGGGTCACATAATATTGGTGGATTCACAGAAAATTTCAGTACGTCTCAACATTTCTGCCGATATTGTCACGTAACCAGAAGTGAGCTAGACAATTTGGAACACCATGCTCCAATCCGTACAGTACAAGAGTACAATGACACTGTTATAGAACTGCAAAATGGTGATGCGAGTGTAGTCAGAGGTGTGAAATTTAACTCTGTCTTTAATTCACTGACATTTTTTCATGTTTGCCAGCCAGGCCTCCCACCCTGTATTGGCCATGATCTCTTTGAGGGTGTCGTGGCATCTGACCTTGCCATTTACCTGACCTATTTTGTCAAGGTGAAGAAATTCTTCACATATTCACAGCTTAATCGAAGGATCAAACAGTTTAGTTACCAGGGATCTGATGGTAGTTCTAAACCAGCTGAAGTTTCAGTAAAGGGTGTGAAATTAGGTGGCCAGGCAGCAGAAAACTGGTCTTTGCTGAGACTTCTCCCCATTATCATTGGCGAAAAGATCACAGACACAGAGGATCCTGTATGGCAACTCACTGTCCAGCTGAAAGAGCTAGTGGAATTGATTTGTGCCCCTACTATATCAGTACCCCAGGTTGCATTGCTCAGTGTTCTAATTGGTGATTATCTGGAAGGAAGGAAAGATTTTTTTCCTTTACAAAAACTAAAACCAAAGCACCATTACCTCACCCACTACCCTGCCTTAATACTAAAGTTTGGCCCACTCATTCGGCTGTGGACAATGAGGTTCGAGAGTAAGCACTCATATTTCAAAAGATGTGTCCGAAGGACACAAAACTTCAAAAATGTATGTCACACACTTGCAAGGAACCATCAGCTACTGCAGGCATACCTTCATTCTGGCTCCTTTTTTGCACCCTCATTGGTGGTTAAGAACTCCACTCCTTTCCATGCTGAACTGTACAGCGAAGCAGTGCGCTCTGCAGTAGGAGAAACCTTAGTCAAAGAACCCAATGTTGAGTCAGCTAACGAGGTGCAGTGGAAAGGCACTCAGTACAAAAAGGGACTCTTTCTGTGTTTAAACCAAGGTGAGGCACTTGAATTCGGACAGATTGAGCTCATGCTTGTGATGCAGGACCAGCATGTGTACTTTATTGTTACACCTCATGACGTGTCCTATATGCCAGCATTTGCATTGTATGAAGTGAAACAAGCAAGGCAGAGCATGAAGTGTTGGAAGCCTGAGCATAAACTAGATTATTATCCTTTGCCTGTGTACAAGCTTTGTGGGACAAGGGTAATTTCACTTAAGCATAGCATTGTTGACTCAGAGTAAGTTAAAAGTTAAAATCTGACACTATGAAGCTTGAAGAACAGTATTTTTCATCCCTTCTAGTCCTCCTAGTCATGGATACAGGGAGGCCACTTCTGTCTTTCATCAAATCAAGTCTTCCTAAAATGAGAGACCCTGAGCCTTTGCTGGAGCGTCTACAAGGTTTAGGAGTTGAGGACCTGGAAGACCTGAGCTACCTGCAGGAGAGTGACCTCCTTTCTGTCCTGAGACCAATTGAAGCCAGGAAACTTCTGTCACTGCTCAAAAAGACAAGTATGTGTTTCAATTTGTACAATAAACTTTGACATTAGAAAAATGTGCATAGTCAAAATATATTTATTAGGTACACCTGTTCAAATGAATGCAGTCCAATACAGAAGTTATACTATGAATTATACTTCAAAGAATCTACATTTTTGTTGATGTTTTCAAAAAGGTGATAACTAAACTACCTTGTTCATCATTGATTTCATAGTGGGTGTTAGTGGTGGTGTACTGTACTGCATTATATTGAGAAAGGAACAGTTTGAAATGTGTCAATTGGCTACTGAGTATATAATTATGTTGGGTATTAATATACCCAGATTGAGCTATGTGATGTCTGTATGGTTAAATATTACTACTATCTGTCCTTTTATTAAGACCAACAAAATGTCTTGGACAGTCCTCCAAGCAACCAGAGCAACCAACAGTTCAGCAGAGCCAGTACCAGTACAAGTCCAGTAACACAGTCTGAAGAGATGCACCTTTCTGGTGAGTATATACATCTGTTGCACAGAATCACTTTTATGAAGAAATTACCTTTCTCAGCCCGATGCTGATAAGGAAAAGGGCTCCATGAAAACCCACCTATTATTTCTGTGTTCTCTTCAGTTGATTACAGCTCAGAAACTGCAAGTTCACCGCGGTCAACAAGTAGTTCAAGTATGGATATCACACCTCGTCGACTGTCTGATAACAGCTGGCATTTTAAATTTCAAATTCCTTGGCAGAAAATTCCATCTGAGATCATCAGAAAGCTGGAAAAGGGAAACCGGCCAACAAAAAGTGAGAGACTTGAAATCATACGGCTCATTGTCAGTGAAATCTTAACCGCGTGCCCAACACCTGGGAAGAAACATATCAGTGAGATAGCAAGGAAGATGACAAAGGCCTACCCTGGGGCATTTACTGATGTTATTGAAGGTGAAATTGTAGGCAGTGGGTATGACTCTATAACAAAACAGATGGTCAGCAGAGTGGATAACCTGAAGAGAGGAAACACTTTGCTTTCCTTAAAGAGACAAGTTATTAGCAGCAGCGAAGGAGAGGATAGCCCAACTCAGAAAAGAAGACTAGACACTTACGGGTGTATAAACTGGCAACCAACACGACTGCCACCTGATGAAACCCCTGAATCTCAGAAACATGCACAAGAAGAGTTAAAGAAAATGTGGACAGAAAGATGCTGTGACAGCAAAGCCATTGAGAATATGATGAGAGCCACTTTCTTCACTCAGAGAAAAGACATTATCAGTGGGACTGAGACTTCTGACTTGACAAAGGAATGGCCATACCTGTTTGAGACAACTGGCATGAAGACTCATTTTAAAGAGCTTATAGGTGTGGACATGGAAGACAAAAACATGGCAAATAAATGTGCCAGAGTTATTTCATTTCTTAAATCTGGTGACAAGACAGGGAAGATGGAGACCATCTTCAGGGAAATGGAAACATCAAGCAAAAATGTTGCAGATGTGAATGTTGCAGTGTTTCTTCCACTGCTCCTCAAGTACTTCAATGAAGAAGAAGAACAGATGTTCTACAAAGTGGATCAAACAACCCTGCCTTCTGAAGTGGACTGTGCTGGACTTCCAAGTACACCATGTATCGTTGTGTGTGGTATGAATATTTGTCTTTCTCCACCACAATATATTAAAACCAAAAAACAGAAAACTATTACTACTATTACTTTGATTGTTATTGTTTTTGTGGACTCAGTTGTAGCACGGTAATTTCATTTAGTTGTTGTTGGAGTTACGGTCTTTTGTCTCCGTTTATCACTAAAATGTTCCCCTTTTCTCTTGTCCTTGTACACAACAGGAAACTCGACTTTGGCAGCGGAGAATTTCATGCTGTCTGTGGACCAGACCATTGTGAATGGCCACATCAGAATCTTCAGTGATGCTGTTATGCTGATGTTTGGTTCGTACTACTGTATGAACATATCTTACCCAGCAGCCCAGGCATCAACTTTGGAGTTCTTACAGAGGTAAGACAGCACTAGTCAATTTAATACATCAAAACTGAGACCCACCCAGGTGGGGGGCACTGAGCGTCCCGAATTCTGGACGGGTGCTGCCCATATATATATATATATATATATATATATATATATATATATATATATATATATATATATATATATATATATAATGCACATACTGTAAAACTGAGCACTGCTCAAGTGCTGAAATGATTAGTACAAGGGTTCCCAAACTTTGTCAACTCAGGGCCCACTTGAAAATCTCAATTTTTTTGCAGCCCACCTCTGCCCTCATTAACAGTACAGAGGCCTAATAATGCGATTTCAGTGCACTTTTTTTAAATCTTAATAATTAAGATAAAACATTCAGTACTAACCTGAAAAACCTGAGGAGATTTGTGGAGGTGCAGGTGCTTTACCTTTAGCGTATGTAACCGAGGTCAAGTCGACCGCTCACGGGACTCGAACTTGCCACCTCGTCAGTTACTACAACCCACGGACCGGGAGTCGAACGCTCTAACCACTGAGCCGAAAAGCCCAGGCTTCCAACTCAGCGGTTAGAAGCGTTCTTAAGACTAGGGGTGTGAGGATTTACCAGGTACTGCTGCTAACTAGCCCATGCTAGTTAGCATCCGTTACACATACATTCACAGCAGGAAAGCCTGACAGCCTGCTGCGCATGAGCACTCGTGCTAGGAGTCACTCAGAACAGACAGGAACCAGCACTGCCACTGAGGAGGCCCCACTAGGAGGTGGAGTTGGGTCGCGGAGAAAAGCAGCATGGAGCTGCCGAGATGGACTTGAAGGGACATTACTGAAGATGGTGCTGGCTCCTGCCCGGTCTAGGAGACTTGTCTTGCAGTCGGCAGGCAGATCTCCGGTCAGGCTTTTCTGCTGTGCATGTAGGCTGAAAGTAAAGCACCTGCATTTCCACAAGTCTCCAAGCATTTCCTGAATTTATCCATATCACATAACAAAATAATATCAAAAACTTCATTTTAATGTTCTGATTTTATTGTAAGAGGAAAAACAACCTTGTTTTCTCTTTTTTTCTGATTGAGTTATGAAATGGAATGATGAAAGCTCGACCCATACACAGAGTAGGACAATGTATTATTGACCTCTTTGAATTCCACAGTTCCCTCCCTGTATGTCCAAACACTCTTTCACAAGCAAGCTCTGTCTACACTGTTGTGTAACCTTATTGCAAATGTATGAAAACATTAAATTAAATTACAGTACAGTCCACAGTGACTAAAGTTTTTTTTCATTTGACAGGTGCCTCTTCAAGATAAATCCAGACAAGGGATCAAAAGTGGAGCGGAACGCCACCAAAAGAACACTCGCAGTCAGTCCAAAGGTTCTCACACTGATCACCAGAATTGCAGACTACGAGTGGAGGGAATAAGAAGTGCTCACAAGCTATGGATTCTTTGTCCAAGTTACGGACTGTTATGGATTAATATCCAGTGAGGTTTCATGTAAGCTATTATGTAGCTTTGTTATCAATGTTGTGGATTATTTGGCCAAGTTATGGATGCCTTAGATAGAGTATGGATTCATTTCCAGTGACGTTTGACAAAGTTTGTCATCAATGTTTTGGATGTATGGTTATTTGACTTAGGTTATGGATTATGTATTGATGTAACACTGCCTGAGGTCTAATGTAAGTTTGTAATCCATGTATGGTGATTTGACCAAGTTATGGATGCCTTGCTTAAAAATGTTACTGTAAATTGGTAACTCAACTTTTTCTTTTTTTTACTTTTTTCTTTTTGTTTTTTGTGTTTCAGAACCAGTCATTTTAATTTAATTTTTTGAATATTGCTGTAATAATGGTTACAGTTAAATAAAAATACAGAGAATGGGAAATTATAGCTATTCTTGTTCAGCTTAGTCTCATTTAAGCACAACAGTCCATTTAAGCCCCTTTTCCCACCGGCCAAAAAACGGTTTAAACCATTTAAAATTAAAATAATTCTGGTGTTATTAGGTGAGTATAGTTTTTGTTTAAAGTTAAGTCTTTTAAATATTTAGGAAATCAATGTAAAAGAAAACAACTAAATTTACAATAAACAGTAAATTGTTGCAATTGTACACCTAAGTTTTGACATGTTTTGAAAGATTAATCAAATTATTGTTGTGTACTGTTACTTAACATCTAATATAAAGTAATATACAGCCTTTTTACATAAAATAATGCCATTAAAACCAACTAATAGCGCATTTCTGTAAATTTAAGCATTATTATTCATATTACAATGTTAATTTACCATCTTTATGGGTAATTTCATTGTTTTAAAACAACATTTTTAAGTAAATGTTAAAAACAAATGTAAAATAACTAAATATTAATGTGATGTGATCTAAAAATAACAGCAAATTATTGCAATTGTAAAGCCAAGATATGTTTTTCAACATTTTTTTTACATGTTTTGAAAGATCAATCACGTTATTTTGTGTCCATATACTGTTATATTACATCAAATATAAATTATTATACAACCTTTTTCCATTAAAAACCAGCTAAGAACAGCACATTTCTGTCAATTTAAGCAGTATTATTCGTAATACACATTTATTTACCATATTTCTAGGTAATTTCATTGTTTTAAAATGTGAATGTTTCTAATTAAACATTAAAAACAACATGAAAATAAGGCAAAATCTTGTTAAAATTACAACTACAAACTGTATTTTAATTATGGAAAATAACCGTATTTTTATGAGAAAGTAATTATCTGTTATTTCACAGAATTTTTCTGGCACCCCAGCTGCCAGAAAATTACCGTTTTTTTACGATTTTTTTTTTTACAGTGCAGTGTTTCATTAACTTTGACACTCTTTGAGAATACATTTGTCCACAAATTGTGCACAAAAATGTCCACAAATTTTCAACAAAAATGGCCATGATGAACAAATCAGATGACAGTTACCAAAACCATACACTTTACGTGCAAAGTACACGGAATCTCCAATAAGGGTAATAACCCCAAATGTCAACCAATAATAAGTCCATTACAGCTGCAACTAATTATTATTTTCATAGTCAATTAATCTAACGACAATTTTTCTGATTAATCGATTAATTATTTAGTCTACAAAATGTCATAAATAATAGCAAATGCCATCACAAGTTACCAGAGTCCAAAGTGACGTCTTAAATGTGCTTGTTTATCTGACAAGCAGCCAAGAAAAACTAAAGTATTCATTTTATAATTATCCATGAACCAGACATTTGAATTTCTGAAGCATCAAGCAGCACATGCATGGTATTTGTACTTGATAATAAATTACCTAAATGATTAATCGATTCTACAAATTAGATTCTAATAATTTTCTGTCGATCAACAAATCAATTGATCAACTAATCGTTGCAGCCCTAATCGTTGAAGTCCATTGATATAAACCTTGATCCCTGCGTTGGGGATCATTATGGGGGTCATCACTGCGGTCACTCACCCTGCAGTGTTTACGCAGCACCCTGAGCGCAGGAGGCAGCAGCCAGTGGAAGAGCTCCAGGATCAGAGGGCTGTGGTCGGGGCCCCGCAGGGCCTCTGGCAGCGTGTTCATCCAGGAGGTGACCAGAGGTTCCCAGCCCAGCTGAGAAGGCTCCATGTAGATCATTCCACAGCGGCTTACTGTGGCGGGCTGAGGGCCACAGCAAACACCCAGGACACAGGGTCAATGGCTGGTATAGTCTGGCTAAAGTATTTTTTTATATTCCTTCCCATTTCAAACTCTTTTGGCAGCAAAATACGCTTAATAATAATACATAGGTTTTATATAGCGCTTTTCTCGGTACTCAAAGACACTTTACAAAAACACAAAACAAAAAGGATACAAATGGACAATACATACAGTACATGCATACAAACACATACAGATACTCAAAAACAACAATACACAGAGAGAGTAGGTAGGGAAATAAGAAAGAGAAGCTTATACTAATAATACATTTATAATGCTACATTTTATTTTAAATGCTTTTCAAGACACACAAAGACACTTTACATACATTTTAAAACAAACTCTATACCAAATAAGTTAAACAGATATGTATTCACAACCTCGGGTTGTGACTGTCATGGAATCTTTGCTGCCGGTCGATCGTCGTCCTCATAATCGAACCGACCGCCATATTCGTAATTTTCAATGCAGGACTTTTACTTGTAACAGAGTAGGCCTACTTCTACAGTGTGATATTATACTTTTACTGTAGTAACATTTTCAATGCAGGACTTTTACTTGTAACAGAGTATTTCTACAGTATTGTATTACTACTTTTACTGAAGTAAAAGATCTGAGTACTTCTTCCACCACTTCCTATAATCCCTCTCTTTTTCTATTGATCTGGTCTTGTCCTACCTCCCTCTATTCATCAAATAGTAACTACCTAAATCTGCTGTTGGTTACAACCGACTGTGGCTTCGGAAATGTAATGTGTGGATGTATAGGGCTTGTACGTCAGGACTCAAGAGTTTTAATCCTGAAAAATTCTAAATCAACAAAAATATACCGTAACCTAGGCGAATGAAAACTGTTTTTCCACGTCTCGCATGAGAAACACTGGCAGTTTCAAACACAACTATGTCTCTCCATAATGACAAATAATTTCATGATTAATTACTAAACAATGACCAAAAAAACATGACTACCAACATTGTAACTGATATTACAATGCTCCTATGCTTCCAAAATGGAGGCGGTCATTGCGATGTGATGACATCGGGTTGTACTAGCACGTTCGGCTATCTCTCTTTCTCTCTGTCATAGAATATATACGTGTGTGTGTGTGTGTGTGTGTGTGTGTGTATTTGTGTGTATGTGTCTTATAATGTGAATTAGATGTTACAAAACAAAAATGTTCATATGAATTAAATGTATTTCATTACTCAGTTAGCTGTTGCCATAAGGTTCATGCTCTGGAGAACATGGGTTACATCTGAACTATGCCTATACGTCTGGAAGAAGTGACCTATTAAGTTGCACAGCAAATGTACTTTTTTTTAAAACAAGCATTTCATATTGAGATCACATGAGAAGAATATGCCATTAATTAGAAAAACAATTAAATAATGTATGATTTAGACAATAGCTTTTTTGCTAACATTAGGTTTCATTAGTTTCGCACAAGCTGCAAATAAAGTTCAGCCTCTCAGTATTAGGCCGGCTAAAGAACTTAGTGCTGCTCTTCTTCATGGCACCCGATGTTCCGCAGAAATCCCCCTTATGGGTTTCCTGGTCCCAGTTGTTCTCGTTGAATTCCTCGTTATCAATCCAGAACCAGAAATCCATCACACAGGTGTAGTGTAGGCCGATCCAGACGAAGTCTGTGGTCGCTCTTTTGGCAATCTTTTGGATATTTTCCCTCATGCTGTCGTTGTGGGCAGAAAGCAGATCGTGGTGGTTCTCTCTGCAGTAGTCCACTGCCTCTTCCCAGGTTTTATTTTCACTAATCAAAATCATTGGGAAGAAATCTGCAAAAGAACATCAGCCAGACGTGTTAGTTCTTCTCAAATCATAAACAGCTTTTTTTGAAAACAGTCTGAAAAAAAGCAGTCTGAAAACAGGTCTCCAGCCCACATTTAAACAAGATTGGACCCCAGTTCAACCTTCTAACAGACATGGAAGAGAAGAAGCTGTCTTTGTCATTGCACATGTACAAGTACTACACAAGGAAATGTGACCTCTGCATTTGACCCATCACTCTCTACTCTACAGCCGTAGTGCAGCGCCCGGGGACAGACTCCAGGTCTACTGCATAGTGCCTTGATCAAGGGCACCGGCAGGAGTGTTAACCTTACATGGATGTCTTATAGTGTGGGAGGAAACCGGAGCTGTTTTCTATGGAAAGGCGCCAGAGGTTAGGCGCTGTAACCGCACCTCTCCAAGAGCACATCAAGGATGAAGACGTTGTGCTTTGTACCATAAATCGCAATTCTATACCACTAACAAGGCTCAAAATCGCACCACACTTCCACGGCAGCATAATGAGGGTCCCTACATTTAAAACGAAGCACTGAGAAATGTGTACGTGTACAGACAGTTTATTAAAATGAAAGTTTAGAAAGCCTTCACGAAAACAAGCGGGCGCCATCTTTGGAAAACAGTCACGACCAGTCGAGCGCCGAACGCCGGGCAACGTAATGAGCCGGAAGAGGCGAACACATGAGATGTCAATGAATCAGAAGGTGTGCACTCTAGTAGAAGGTGTGCGAAGTGCGAACAGTGTGTGTGTCTAGAGAAGAGAAGAAAATGGTTTGTGTTTGTGCTTTTCCCGGCTGCGTTCGTCGCTCGACTGGTCGTGACTGTTTTCCAAAGATGGCGCCCGCTTGTTTTCGTGAAGGCACTGGCTTTCTAACATTTATTTTTAATAAACTGTCTTTTAAAAGAACGGTCGAACTCGTTGGACATGTGCTATGATCATATGGTCTCATTTTGCGCCGGAATTGTCCTTTAAAGAGCAACTTACAGGCTAGCATCCCCAGTGAATTCATGGGAGTTATGCAGAAAATCGGGTGCCATGAAGAAGAACCACACTATGTTGTTTAGCAGGTCTAATACTGAGAAGCTGAACTTTATTTGCAGCTTGTGCAAAACTTAAATAATAAATATAAATCATAATAATAAATCATACATTATTTACATATTACACGCGCCCCTGCGTTTAACGGCCGGACACCGAAGAAGTAGCAAACAGCAGCAGGAACGGTTTAGAAAACGGCACACATTGTCGGGAGGACCCAGGATTGATCTACAACTCACCATTACAGATGAAGGGCGACTTGTGGTGACACTGCACGTCATTCCAGCATCCATCCGGTCTCATTTCTACACAGTTTTGTTGATCGTTTTTCATTCCGCTCGGCTCATTTTCCTTCCAATTGCAGAATGAGGCCTTACTACTGTCCTCGGACCACCGCCAGGCCTCTTGAGCGTTATTCTTGTTCAAACCTATCCAAACATTTGGTTTGCTCATGTTTTGTTTTTTCTTGTCTTCCACAGATTTAAGTGCTCTGTTGTTGTCTTCCATGTTGGATATGGTGGCGAGGTCAGAATTGCGCTCCCTGCAGTAGCTCTGAGCCTCTTGCCAACTAATTTTCTTACTGATGTAGTGGTAGTTGGGATACCCCCAGATACCTGTTAAATAAGCATGGTGGTGAAATGACTCCTACGCCAAAGGGGTGTGCAAAATATGTTTAAAAAAATGCACATTTACCAGTATAAATATGTAAGGTATAAACGGGTTGTCACATTATTGGAAAATAATATACGATGGCCAAAGTAGGCCTCCATTATTTTCAGCAACGGGGCAGCCCGGAGTGGTTTATTCCAGTTATAGTTACCAACAATGATTATATATGAGTTACTTTCATCTGTAATGTTATTGGTTTTTATTGACTTAATCAGCTGAAATTTAAATATTATTCCGCGGTGCTTTAGAGCATCTGGTCCATCGTCTTATTTAACTGTTGTTGTTAATGTTGGATTTGTAGCAAATTGATTTTGAACTGTTAAAATTCAGCTGTCCTGTTATTGAAAAATAGAAATCAGAATCAAGTATTCACCAACGCTGTGGTATAAATATGTAAACACTCTTACCTGTAAACAGCAGGATCACAATGAAAAGCCTCTCCATCACTGGTCCCAAGTGTCCAACGGTCCACGGAGAAGAGAGGGAATAAAGTCTCTGAAAGATGTCTCTTTAAATAAGAGAAGCAGGGGGACAGCAGCCACGCATCAGCTGTCCTCAGATACGGAAACGCATCATGTTTTGCATCCCCAAACATATGGGACAAATGTTGCATAGATATGACATCCAAATGTGCTGCTGTTCCTCAATTCTGTCAACACCACGTCCAGCAATCTTCGCTATCGATGAAGAATCAATGCAAATGTTGACTTTAGACGCGGGTTCTGATAAGATAATTTCCCCGAACAAACACAGCTTGTTCCTGTGCCGTCGTGGTTTGCTCCAGACCAGTCTCTATTGTGGACGACATGCAAAGCCAGCACATGTTTGGCGTCAACACTTGTACAGGCGGTGTATTGAAGCGTTGCATCCCACTTTACTAGGGAATGTGTGCGTGGTGGATATGCAAAACCATGTGCTGCACTTTTAGTGTGTATGTAGTGTGGAAAAGTATCTCATCAAACCTGGCCCCAGCTCTATGATCTCAACTATGTGATAACTAATGTGGAAAATATATAATAAATATATTAACAATAAAGGACATATAATCACAAATCAATAGAAGTACACAGGTTATACAAATTATAATTGAATCATACATGTATATCATAAAGGTTGATTGACTAAATCTACGAGAGAGAAGTGTTGATCTTCAAGGGCAAATGAGACACCAATGTTTTCAAGTGAACCAAGAATGATCAAACATTATCAATGACGTGAAAAGGCCCATCTGGTGTGGTGGGAGTTGATACAATTGTATTTGCAGGCTGTGAGCTATGAGTCCAAGGGAGGAGAGTAACCATAGACAACCATAGCTTGAGGCGTAACCAAGAGCAACCACCTTCAAATCCACCCCTAAGGTGGAGTTCAGAAAGGATATTGAAATAAGTATTAGATCATCTGTTGTTCAGTCCCCTTCATGAACCGAACCCAGCAGGATCTTTCGTCTTAGCTCTTGCTGTATCACTTTGTCAATAAACATCCTCTCTTGCAAAATCGTCCACTCTCTCGACAATCATCAAGGTGAAAATCAGCATCGTCAGTAGTCTCGCATCGCCAGACCTATCTCCACACTTTGTTTTAGGGCTGTGCCAGCTCTGGAGAAAGGTCTGGCTGAACCCACTATCATTCTGGTATCGGGGACAAAAAAACGCTCCGTTTTCTTTGTATTTCTTTAAACCAATCACAATCATCTTGGCTGAGCCCAGGATGCAGCGACAGGTGCCCTTGCAAAATAATGTTGGGGGGGTTGTTGCAACCCAGTCTCATGGCACTTTGTGAAACTGTCACGAAATTAATCTAATTTGTGCTCCCCGCAACAATTTAATTAATTTTTTTGTGCTGCTCAGGACGACTTTAAAACTAATGTATTTCAATAGGAAGCATCTTTCGTGCTTGCACCACGTATTTTACAGCTGTGCGGTTGTGGTTTTGATGATCGCATTTATGTGTTTTAAATGTCTTAATTGACGTGTAAAATTTGATATCTTGTCTTTCTGTAGGTCCCGGAAGCGCACTGTTTTCATGCGCAGGCGGCACATATGACAGAAAATAAGAGAGTTTTTGTGGTTCTTTTGGGTCAGAATAAAATAAATGTATACTTATATAATATATACTGTATCATTAAGGATACTGCAGAGTTGTGTAGTGGCCATCGCAAAGAAATATTTCTGCTTCTTTTCCGAGAAATATTGTAATTTCATTGGTTTGTTGCGTGAATTTACACTACAGTTCCCATGAGTATCAGCGACCGTTGCTATGGTGACGATGCCAGCTTTTAGTATAACGTTTTACATTGCCGATGGGTGGTTGACGTCTGTGGCGAAATACTGCCCTGTAGCAGTTATATTGGAATGTAAAGAAAATAATCAGTATGTGTAAATATACAGTGGGGCACCTTATATACAGTGGTATTATTTAATAATTGATTTAAGCCCCCGGGGGAGGCTACCACCACAAATAGAATCTGATTCTGCACATACATACATACATACATACATATACAGTATATACACACTTATATATTCTCAATAAACATATTCCTTTCCATCCAGTGGTGGACTTACCGAAGCCTGCGACAGGTCCATGGCTTCAAAGATCAGGCTCATCTGGTTCGACATCTGGATGATCTCACCGCTCATCAGGCACAGCTACGGATGGAGAACACTTTACATAAACTATCTTATACAGTACATGCATCATTTACCTCTCAAGCACTTATTCAACTGTTACTACTACCATTGTTTCGTCATTTCGCAGATGCATTTTATCCAAAGCGACTTAATCAGGAGACCTTCAGGTTTCAACCAGTTCAATGGAAGACTGACATTTATTGGTTTGAGGTTAATTATTTTTCCCTCCCAACAGTCGCAAAAAAATAATTAAGACCTATGCAAATGATATTTAGGACTTTTTAATACTTTTAATACCCCCTGCGGGTACCCTGTTAAATGTAGATAAGTGTCATTAAGGAGCGGGCGTCTCACTCAGGGAGGCCTACAGGTAGTGTTTTCGGTATCGATGGTCCCTACCTTTTTGTTATCATCCAGCACGGTATTCATGCTCTCGATCCACAGCGTGTCGATGGGTCCATCGAACACCACCCACTTACGCTCCGGGGACTCAGACGAAGCGAACTCACGGAAGGTGTTGGCCACAATCCCATCCGACCACTACACACGAGATCCGATCGACCAGGAACAGACAGAGGGGGAAAAAATAAAATAAAAAATTCAGTTCAAAATTCCAGTTCATATACAAAGTGGATCCGTATAGCACACATTAGCTGTTTGTGAACATGTTAGCATGGAAGGTGTGTTTGCGTCGACCTCATGGGAGACGGGGTCAAACTGTCCGAAGAGCTGCCCCATGGTGATGGACTTGGGGTTGACCGTGCGATAGATGACCTTCTCCTCCTCGTTGAAGCCTTTCTCGTTCATCAAGGTCAGCGTGTCCGCCAGCACGTGGAGGACTTTGGTCTTCCCGGCAAACGGCTCCCCCACTAGCATGAAGCTGACAGTACACAGAACGATATGAACATGAACTCCTCTTTTGTACTTCACTGTGTCAAGCTATATATTTAAGCAATAAGCCACAACTTTTTTGGGGGGCATTGTGTAAATCAGTGGTTCCCAACCGTTTTCTTAAGGGACCCCTATTTTACCATTATATACACAACCCCCACCACCCCCCCGCACACATACAATTACAAAAAAGGGGAAAAAGTAGCCTACTTCTTTTGAAATATCGTTATGTATATTTCATTATATTCATTGTATAAATATATACAATATTTGGATATCTGGATATTTCAATGTATTTTTCCATATATTTTTAGGAACACAACTCTATGTATGATTTTCTTTTAATTTCACTATCATACATACATTTTAATAGCTTAATAGTTTAATAGTACGTAATAGTTTTAATTATTTCAGCCATTTTACTGCAAGCCGGTTTAATCAACGTTTCACCGTTGTCGTCTGGCTTTTGGGCTTGGGCAATAAGGAGAGAGCACTTGAACGATGCAACAGTTGCCTGCTTTTGGTCTCTTCCAGTCCTGGCAGAACTTCCCTCATGATCTGAACTTATCTCATGATCTTTGGCACCACAAGGTCCTTTTTCTGAGGAAAAACCCCCTGGGTTTACCCACAGTCTGAGGGGGTTTAGTTGTCAGGGTTTCATACTTTCATTTCCAAATTCCTCACTACAAATAGCACATTCAGCTCTAATTGTGTCCATTGCCTCTATAAAGCCAAACTCAATATAACACTTTCCTGACACTTGGTCATTTTTCCATCAGCTCTTTGTTTTGGGACCAGGTAATGCAGCCGGCTAAGCTCTGTGAATACTGCTGGTGTTGACATCTACACATGAAATGAGTCGCATGAGAATAAAAAAAGGTTTATATCTTTATATTTTTTTCTTGAATATATTCTTGCACCCTTAAAATCAAGAGGGCTTGGCAACCCCCCGTGGAGCTTTGGCGCCCCCTAGTGAAGGGGTCGGGACCCCAGGTTGGGAACCACTGGTGTAAAACTGGCCTCAAGTGGCTTATTGCTTTTATAAAACATTTACTGTAGACTACCTAGTAAATCATCTATTGACAACATATCATTATTCTTCTGCCAAGCAATATAGTTAATCAAGACAGCAAAATGGTTGCTAAGCAACACAGGCTAGCATCAGGCTTTAAAGATTAATACTAAAAATCAACTGTTATGCAGTCACAGGTGTGTAGATAATTTTACAGCGGCTTCGAGCCAATCATAATCAAGGACTGGAACTATCCGTTTTATAAAATGCAATGTAAAAAATATGAAGTGTTATCTCACCCATGCCTGACTATCATCATCTCGTACGTCTGGATGAGCTTCTCTAAGAACACTTGCGTTGGCTGTACGTTGTGATTCTTACAACACGCCCCTGCGGCCTCGAGAAACAGCTGCAAAATGACCATGACAGAACATCACTGGAGATGAAGAGAGAAGAAGAATTTGACATGACATGATGCACGTCGTGATGCTGTTTGTGAAGACAACTGAACCTGATAATCAGCGACAGGAAGTGAGATGCCTGGGAAGAGGTCGCTGGTGATGCCGTTGAACAGCGGTATGTCGTGTGAGAGGAACTTGGGCTCGTTCACGTCCTTGATGGACCTCAGGAGCTGGTCATTTTGAAAAGCAATACACAAGCCACAAATGAGGTTCTGAAATACATTTATCCACATTTCAAGGTAGATTGGACGGAGAGAGAGAGAGAGAGATAGATGACTAGATGGATGACTAGATGGATGAATACATAAATAGCTGGATGATGGATGGAGAGATGGATGGAATAAATAGATGGATGGACAGATGATGGATGGATGGATGGATGGATGGATGGATGAATGCATGGATTTCAACATACTTACCAGTATATCCTCATTCTCATCGGGGAACTTGAGCTTAAGGTTTCCCGCGGCCACCAGCACGGCTTTGACGGCCCTCATGCCGTAATCGTAGTGGAACTGGGAGGAGAGCTGCTCTGAACAGAGCCTGTAGGTCATCACGATCTTCACCGAAAGAGGCTTGGCATTCAGGAAGCCGTAGGAGTACAGAGAAATCTCTGCAATCAGGGCGTAGTTAGGGACCATCATGGCCACTGTTCGGAACAACACCTGTGCAAGAAATAAACATTTGGAAAAAAGTTGTTACATCTGCACTTCCAAAAAAAAAAAAAAAACTTTATTGGGTACAAGTCTAAAAGACAAACCTTAAGGTTATCTGGAAGTTCTGAGCGCCCAGCATAGCCGGGATTCATTGTGATGGACACAAAGCAGTTGGGGTTTAATTTGAGTGTGGTCCCTTCAAAGTCAAAGTACTCCAATTTTAGCTCGACAGCTCTCTGGATGCAGAGCACCTGCTGGGCCACCACAGACAGCACCTCCAGCTCGATGCGGTTGAACTCGTCGAAGCAAGCCCATGCACCGGAGGATGCCAGACCTTTGAAAAACTTTTAAAGGGCATTAGATATTTCAATATTCATGGAGAGACATTGGTATACAAAATGCATTTTGTTGAACATGATAACACTTTGTTAAAACATGGATCTAAGGTAGCTCAGTAACATTGTCAAAAGGGTATGAAATGAGTAGTACAAAAGGCTTTACCTTCCCCATGGCAAGGTAATCCAGTCCATCAGAACAGTTGAAAACCACACATTGCACAGCCAATGCCTTTGCCAGATCCTTGGTGGTCTCGGTTTTCCCGGTCCCGGCCGGACCCTCAGGAGCTCCACCCAAGCTCAAGTAAAAAGCCCCGATCTGAGGACGCAGAAGAAACGGTGAATCTAATAGTTCCATATTTAATACACATTATTATACGGCTTTGTTGAATACTTGATTCTGATTAGTCAATTACGGCATTCTATGGTCTGTTATTTCTGAGTAGCAGTCCGTTGCTATGAATAACAGACCGCTGCGATGGACAGTAATTCCAACCGTTTTTACATTTAAAAACTTCTTTTTTTTGTTATATTTTGTCTTTAATTATCGATTTCTTTAGTAAGTAGCCATGTAATAAGCAGGATAATGTACAGCGAGCCAGTCAATAATTGCAAAATAAAGACCTTCCCTTTGCGTTGGTGTCCTGCACAATACAGGGTTTATTTTGCAATAATGACAGTACAGTACATTTTCCCTTACAATAGACACAGTGAAGTAAAATGACATTAGGGTTTAATGGATGATGCCTTACCAGGGTACGATAGCATCGATCGGTCAACGGGGTAATGACGAGTCTGGGTGAGTTCCCCAGGTACTCGTACGCATAAGTTGGCCCCTCCTTCCCAACTGAACAACACCAATGCTCGCCAGCGGGTGAAAGCCAACCCCAGATTGACTCTCGTTTTGGAACAAGCTTTGTCAGCTTTTGTCAGGTGTTTCCCCTCACTATATTTTCATTTTTCCGGTGCTGTGTCCGCCATTGTCATAGCTTCCTCTTGGATGCATGCTTACGGTCTGGGACGTGGTCTCTACGTTTTTATAGAGTCCCACCTAACACCTATACATTGGTTTTATTAGGAAAATCCTACTCATTGTGCCTTTAAATGTGCTATTATTATTATTATTGCTGTGATTATTATTATTAAAACCTACATCGGCTCCTTCTCTGATGGCCTCATGCACCTCCAAGGTCCAGTAGATCTGGGAGGTGCAGAGCACCACCTGTCCTGACCACTCCTTCACCCACTGTTTGCGTGGGGTTTCAGCATAGGCCTGTCACACACACACACACACACACACACATTTTGAACACTCTCACATGTCCTTAATAAAGTTACATAAAATAAGAAAATATAAAAAAGGTATTGTTGAAATATTGTTTACATAATACTGTAATTGACTTTACATTTATTTTAATACTTGTATAGTAGTATATAGTATATAGTATAAATAATATTAGTATCATATTATTATTCATATTATCAATATTATCAATGTTATCAATATGATATTAAGTATCGATGCTTCCCTATATTATATATGCATTGTGAATGCTGATCTTACCACCCTGGAGCGGGCCACTACGTCTCTGACACTGCGCAGCATCATATCCTCCACCTGCACCAACCACTTCTCCACAGCCCCCCTGGCCTCCGAGGTGGAGATGAGCTGGATGAGCTCAACACGCTCACCTTCACTGCTGTACATGGCCTGAGGAGGACATGCAGATAACTTCATAACCATGCCGCCGAGCTAGGGCTGGGCAATAATTCAATATTATCGTTTATCATCTCTCGATGGTATTGTATCGTCATGAAATGAAGATATCGACTTCTCGTGATGCCCAGTTTTAGTGTTTGAGTATAAATGAATTACCATGAGAAGATATGCCCTTAAAATGATCAAATATGAGGTTTGAAACGACAGTGAGAAAGGAAAACTAGTTTTAGTCCGCTACCATACTTTAATGTACTTCAATGTAGTGACCCTCAGTTGGACTGTTTAGAGTATTTTGAATTCATAAGCATATTGTGATATTTATTGTTTATCGTGTAAAATTCCCCATAATTATTGTGATAATACATTTTTCCATATCACCCAGCCCTACGCCGAACAAATAATGTGAAGTAAAAACAGATGTGTGTGTGTGTGTGTGAACCTGACTTGCCTGGATATCCAGGTTGGGAAGAAAGTCCAGTTTAGAGATGCCCTCGAAGCACTTCTTCAAATGGGGTTGCACACGCAGTGGGTCCTTGGTCTCCGAGAGAATCTCCAGCATTTCATCGTTGGACAAGAAGAAGAAACTAGGAAGAATTGAAAACAGAAGTGGTAAGATGTTGTTCAAAGTCAATTGGTGCAAGAACAACAAACAAGATAAAAGATAAAATAACAACCGTGGAAAGAAAAGACGTTTCTTCTCCAAGTATGCGTTGAGTCCCTTCATGATGGTGTCCAAGAGCCCGTTGGAATCATGGAGACGCTCAAGCAAACCCGGCAGAGAGGTAGCTGGGAGAATCTACAACAAAGAAATCAACATTAACACATCCACTTAAAGGTGCAGTGTGTCGGACTTAGTGGCATCTAGCTAGCGGTGAGGTTGCAGATTGCAACCATGTGAATACCCCCCCTCACCCTATGCCCTCACCCCTCCCTTTCCAACAACATAGGAGAAGCTACGGTGGTAGCTACAGATGACACAATGTGTCATCGTCTACAACAGTGTCAAGTGATGAGGTTCCTTGATAGATCTATACATTTTATCTAGCTATTTAGTCTGTAAAAATATAGGCCATAGCTTACAAGTAAGATAGTGATTATGATTAAAAATGTAAAACGCGCCCTCTCTAGAGCTGTTTGTTCGTTCTGGGCTACTGTAGAAACATAGCGGTGCAACATGGCGGGCTCGGTGGAAGAGGACCCGCTCCCTATGATTGGTGTCCAAGCTCAGAAAACACGATTATTTACATTTCTGCCAAGTCTGTTCCACTAGATGCCACTAAATTCTACACAATGCACCTTTAACTTGGTTCCAGAAAAATATTTTTCTTTTACCAAGACCAGCACTTTTGTGACCAGATGTCCCAAACCAATTACCCTGGAGTCCTTGACACAGTGCCTCATGACCTCCCTCCAGTTCCTGTCCACCGTCTGGAAGAGCTGCCCTTCCTCGGGCATCTGCTGCATGATGTCCTCTGAGGAGAAGATGGGCTCCAGGTACAGCCACTGGGCCTGGACCTTCAGCCACTCATCAATGGTCTCCTGGATGCGGATCAGACGCTCCTCCCACAGCTAAAAGACACATCTCAACGTGAGCCCCATCGAATTCCAGGAGACAAGGAGATCTTCATTTGTATCAACAGGGTGCCGAATCTTATTTTCCCATTACATTTCAAAGCTTTTTTATGACTTCTCCTAGCCTGGCTAACACCAGACTAAATCACAAATGAGATGTAGTCTGGCGACCACCTATTCATTTTCCTGTAGAGGAGGCGTGGTTCCCGATCGTCCAGAGCCGTTTATTGGGCACTACGAATGTCTATCATAAGCGTCTGTTTGTAGCTCTTAGCCAATCGTATCAATTATACCAGATGACGTATGTAAAGCGACAGAAATTCGGCGAGCAAGCATGCAAGGAGTGCAAAGCCAAACGTTGCTCTTCTTTTAAAGTAAACTTTTGTTCTAAACTATCTAGAACACTGTCCACAGCTAGATCGAAAGAGAGCTTCACTTCTGCTGCAGCCATGTTGGATCCGTACGAACAAACTACAAGCTTCCATCTGTCGAATAGTACGCGTCATCGTCTTTCCGTCCCTCCTTGTTCTGTGATTGGATATCCACCCCTCGCAAATTCTTGCGAGAGGAACCGGTCATAGCCACCAGGCTGTCTGGCAGTTCGAAATTTCTCCATAAATTCATACCAAATTTCGATTTCTGTATTTCAGTGGTGTAATGAATTAACAAGATTTACTTTACTTTGTCTGCTATGACATTGTAAACTTGTTCGGAAAGTTTTACTGTGGCTAAAAGTTGGAATCACATGAAAAATAGTAACCGCCACGCAGTGTCTCCCTATTTTCACTCCTGTCATTTACATTTTCAAATTTACATAAAACGATACAATTCTGACCATGGCTTTGAATTTCTATTACTTTTCCAAAAGCGTATATGGTTATGCCATTATTTCCCAAATCAATTTTCAGGCCTGTGAAACATATTTTCAAATTCCATACATTAACCAGGATTTTCATAACTGTGGGAATCCTGAAACAAAGAGTTTTTAAACAAAGACTTTTCCACCCACCTTAATCCCGGCCTCAAAGGGCTTGATGAAGGGCGACCCTCTCATGGTCTGAGTCTTGACGATCTGGTCGTCCAGCATGGTCTGAATCTCGTCCACGGCCGTGAGGATGGACACGCCACTCTCTCTGTAGGCGTGGTGGTGAAATGAGACCGAATCCCAAATGTCCACCATTGCTTGCATCGCCTTCTCCAGGGAAAACTCCTGCATATACACACACACACACACACACACACACACACGCAGTAGGTTAACTTACATTAGCCAACTGTATTTATTATTATTCGTAGTAATAATTACATTTGTATTTCTACATTTTAATTCTCTATCAAAACTTTTCAAATTACTAATTATTTTAAAGGCCCCATGAAATGAAAAATACATTGTCCCAGTGTTAATCCCGTGTTCCCTGTCTTCCTGTAAAACGGTTTCAAATGTTTGATGAGTCATCCTGCACGGGGCGTTTACTACTAATTTTAATCCAATGAAAAGGCTTCTGCTCCATCGTGGGGATGAGCCTGCGTCCCTCCTTCACCAGCAGCACTGCCGGCTCAAACATATATGGGCTCAGCCTCACTCCGATGACTTCACTACAGTCGTCTTCTTCCTAATTTTCATCTATGTCCGATTTGTCCAAGAATACGGCGGCAAAATCCGCAGGCAACGCAAGGTGTTGGCTGTCAATCTTGAGCCGGTAGCTACTGTCAATCTGGTGGCACATTAAGCGCTATTGGCTACTGTAAACGAGACCCTCCCTCCCAATATCCGAGACCAAGTCCCTGCCTAGCTTTGTGTTTTTACCGGAAATACAAATATGCAGAATCAAATAGTACTCTATACAAACTCTAAACAAAATAGTAATGTAGTAGTAAATGACTGCAATATTACTATTTCTTTTTTATACAGAAACAATACGGAGGCTGGTTCTCTTACTTTGCTAGCAGAAGCGCTAATGGACTCAAACTGTTCCAGGTAAGGAGCCAGGTTTTGTTTGAGAACTTTGCGCAGTGTGGTGCCAGAGTCTGGAGTGAGGTCATACTCCAATATCTCCGACATCTGTTGCCAGTGGCGGTCTCTAATACCAGGGTTACACAGGATGGTCACCATAGGGATATGCTCCTGTTGAAAAGAACCCCACAAACAATGAATATTTTCTATGAACAGACCAAGACTAGTTTGACATGTCAGTAGAGAAGAGGCACATAGGGACATGGAATACCTTGAAGTCCTTTATTTGATCCAATACCCGAGAACACATGAGGATAGTGGGATTCTCCTGTTTGCTCGGATCCTCCTGCCCAGGCTTTCGCTTGCTGCCACTATTGGCCATTTTGTCCTGTTCCTGATCGGCCTTCTTCTGTTTTTGCTGGAAGGACTTGAGCATCTTGTAGCTCTCCCTGAAGAATTCGTCCACCTCCGCTTCCATGCCCTCTCCGTTGAGTTGCAGGAAGGAGCCATCCATCCACCTGGACACAAAGACACATCACTCACATCTGAGTGTAACTTGTGGCACAAACTGTAACTTGAGGGAACTATGAGTCTTGTTCTTAAGTTGTTTTTGCCTGTCACTAATTGTGTGCTGCTGTCTTATACGTTATGTATTGTTACTGTCCAGTATTGTTTTGTGATGATGTGTGTAAGGTGTATTGTTGGTTCTCCTTGTGATGTATAGTTACTGCTAGTTATTGTTGTGATGATGTGTGTAAGGTGAACAAACAAACACCTCTTCTCAGAGCGCTGCCACTTCTGTACCAGTCCAAACAGCCTCTGGTATGGTTCAATGTTTTCCTTGATAACGTCGAGCTCAGGGTAACAGGTCAGTTCCCATTTGTAGAGTTCCTCCTCTTTATTGACAAACTCAATGGCTTCCTCCGCCTCGTGGAGTTTTTTCTGGATCGTTCTCACATCTGACAAGTACTGTCAAAGCAAACACAAACCAAAAAAATGAAAACGGTGTGATATCGTTGTATATGCAGTGCTACAATAGAATTAAGCAATAAGGCACAAGAGGCAGTGGTTTACAGTGATTTTAGAACAGTCAGGGTGCGTTGTTAGGCACAACACAAAGCAAACTGGTTACTATGGACTACCTAGATTCATCAAAATAAACACACAGCAACAGAAAATGCAATAAATTATTGATAACGAATCATCGTTCCTCCGCCAAGCAATATAGTTCCACAAGACAGCAAAATTGTTGCCAAGCAACACAGGCTAGCATACAGGCACATAAATACTGTGTTTATAGAGTATTTTGTAATGGCTTCGAGCCAATCTGAAAGAAAACGGAACTATATGCATTGTAAAAAATGAATACAGCCTCTTAAATGATTTTAACAGCTGTTAAAAGGCGTATTATACCTGCTGTGCCATGTCCAACTCGGAGCATTCTGCAAACGCCTCCATCCTGCGTCCCAGCTTCTCCAGCTCCATCATCAGCTTCTCCCGCCTGAGCAGCAGCTCTTCCCTGCCCTTGTGCTTGGCTTTCTCCATCACCTGGAGGGGGGTGTGGGGGGGTTGGGAGCACCCACAAACATTTCATCATCATCATCATCATCAACGTCAAAATAGACTGAAGGAAAATAAATGGAGGCCATATAGATTTGAGATGAACCTCATCGTTGAGTTCAAAGATGGGGAGGATGTTCTGCGGCCACAGGAAGACGGTGGAGTTCAACTCCAGATGTTCCGGCTCAAAGACGTGTACGTCCAGCAGGTAGTTTAGTCTACGGTAGGCGTCCTGTCCAAGCCCAAGGTCATACATTATATATGTCGTCAATAAAAAAAAAGGACAAACAAACATACTAACTGAATGATGAGGGTGTTTGAATGTGGCTACATTTGAATGTCTTGAGCTATATTCATACCATTATCTTCTCCTGTAACACTGCAATGCCCTCCGTCTTGATGTGAGCGACGTAAGAGATCATCTCTGTGATGTCTTCTGTACTCTCTGGGACGTTGAGTGCTTTCTCTCTGATGGTCTCAAACTCCTGACAGATCCTTTGAGGAGTCACCGTAAACAACAGGCGATGGACATTAGATGGCATGGAGCAATTTTACATTGTCCGTAGTCCATAGGATTTGAGGTTTGACTTACTGAAGATTTTGCTCATGGTGGCCTGCGACCAGCCTCGCCACAATGCTTTGAGCAAAGGCTTTAGCTTTGTTGGCCAGTCCCTGTTTCAGATCTACTCAGTCCAGGTGAATCATGGCAAAGTGCGCTTTTTCCGGAAGGTTGATGATCTCCCTCGAGAGGGCAAGAAACTCCTCGACGAGCTGAAAGCAACGCACCAAGTCAAGCGTATACAACAGAGGGGGATTTGTCATCACAGAGATGGCAAACGTTGAGTGACCAATCATGGCTCTACCTCGGTGTGCTCGTCAAAGGTGTGTTCCTCTTCCAAGTAATTCTCCACTTTAGTCCGCGCAGCTCCGTTGACCAGCCAGTCATAGTTGGTCACTGCAGGCGTGAGGTTAAAAGTTAACTCCACATATAGAAAACATACTTCCAATGAGGGCTGGGCCATATGGTCAAAATATTCTATCACGACATAGGTAATTTAATATCTCGATATCGATATATATAACAATATAGCATGTTTTCTGGTAATCCAATAAATCAATAGTTTATTTAAAATAACCACATGGTAAAGCCTATATTTGTATACTCCTGTGTGAATTAAATACTTGACAAATATATTTTCTATATTTTATTTCATCACTTTACTGTAATGCAGCCTTTAAAACCAGGAAAAGACAACACTTATGCCATATCATGAAATTATGATATCTAAGACCATATCTAGACTCATATCATGACATCGATGTAATATCGATATATTGCCCAGCCCTACTTTTCAATGAAGATTAATGTACACATTGAAGAATGGTTCACCATAGTTCTGGTAGTGTTTGTTGGGCTCCTTTAAGTGCAAGCACACAGCATTCTTCACAGTAGCGTGAGCTCGGGTAGTGAGACGCCAGTTTCGCGTCAACAAACGAGTTGTCGACTTCGGATAGCCACGACTGGACCGTCTGTACCTTCTGTGGATAAGCATTGCAGGACACAGTCATCAATGGGTGTAAGGTGACAAAAACAATACAGAGGTCTTTATATACGTTTCCATCATCTGACCTGCATAGTATTGGTGATGGCATTGAGAATTCCCAGAACGGCTTCTTCCAGATCTTCAAAGCTGGGATACAAATCGATCTTTTCATCATCAAAGGTCAAGTCCATATGGAATAGTGGCAGCTTGTGGGTATTGACCGGATCAAACAAGTTGACTGACTCTTCGACACTTCTCTCCAGTAAGGACTTCAACTGTGAAATTAAAAATCATGTTAAGATAATGTGCATATATAAACGGCAACTGTTCAGAAGATATTGATATCGCATGCAATTGCACTGAGAATGTATGAAACAATTAAATAATTTGAACAATTCAACTTAGAGTTGGAAATATCATTATGAGTCATATAATTTGTATATCAACAAACATCAACAAAAAAATAATCCTCGATGTCAGGTAATATGATGTGTATTTAGCATTGAGCAGAGGCATGAAATGACCTCTGGCCTATTTGTGTTATTTTATGTTCCTATAGTCATCGGGTCCGCTCTCACCTGATTGGAGATGAGGGTAGACACACTGTTGAAGAAGGAGTCCCGCTTATTGGCTCGAACTCCCCGCAGCTTCTCCTGGCTGGTCAGCAGGTGGATGACTTTTGGAAACCAGGTATTCATGATGCGCTCCTCCGTCCGGTCACACTCCACCACCACTCTGTTCCTGAGGCTATCACAGTCGACAGGCCCTGACACCCTAGAACAACAACATTGCAATGCGGTGTGCCACAAACAGCACCTTCGTGAAATGAATCCAAAACAGCCTTAAATGTACTCTTGAATGTATTTGACGACTGCTGTTATGCGGAAATAACTTTCACCTGCAGCCCGAAAGGTCTGCCAAGAGCAGTGGAGAAAACGTTAGGTAGCCAATATCCAAGATGGGCCGCATCACTGGATGAAGAATGTGTAGATTTTCCTTTATCATCTTGCGATTCCTAATGAAGCTATTGTGCCATGGTGTGGAGAAATCGAGTACCCTAAAATAATAGAATAATATTACAAAAGCAGCATATTGTTTCACAATTATGCAATGATGACTGTGATACTGTGGTTGAGTTGGGTCATTGAGGCGCTCACTTTGTTGCGGGAACACTCTTTTCGTCTGCCACGGTTCCATCCAGCTGTGGCTGCCGAAGGAAGGAGTTCACTGAAGTGAAAGCAGAACATGGAGGGGGTTGGTTATCACGTGTAAACTTCACTATGGCTGCAACGATTAGTCGATCAATCAATTAAGTCGATCAACAGAAAATCAAATCAAATGCTACTTCAAGTTAAAAAAAAAACTAAACATGCAGCAAAGGAAAAGGTCAACCTGTGTGCTTGACCATTGCTCTGAGGAAGTCCTCTCTGACCTCCTGACAGAGGTCCTGGACCAGCCTCTCTTGTACCAGGCCCTGCTGGAGGTGAGGGGCAATGCGGGTCAGCATGGCGTCAAGACACTCCTGCTGTATGGGCATTCCCGGCCTGCTCTCCACACACTGCCTCAGGAACATGTAATTCATCTGGAATAGGAGTGAAAACAGAAAAAGCAGAATTGGATATGAATAGACCCCCCCCCCCATGTGGAAATTATAAATAAAACGTAAACGAGTGAATGTTCACAATTATTACCATCTGCTTCCGACTCTCGCTGTTCATCTGTAATTTAAATAGGGTAAAATGTAAATATATTTGAAATAGCTCTGGGGACAAGAAGTTTTTGTCGCAAACATTAAGGGGTTTATTAAATATTTATGGTGCAACAGATAACTCACAGTGGGTGGAAATTCAGGCTCTGGGGGCTGAGGGGGTACTGATTGCCTTTCTCTGCTTCTTCTGTAGGCCTCCATTGCCCTAGAAAGCCTGCATTGGAAGAGAGATTACATTAAGACCCAGTTTGCCATGATTCATGGCATCACACCACAGCATGAGAAAGAAATGAGAAAAAGTACAATTTCAGAAGTGGTGTGCAGCTTGCTGACAATAAAGTGTGTGTGTGTGCGTGTGCAGGGTCCTAAATTAACTTTTAGAATTTTGTCGAAGCAATTGTTTTAATATGTAACCCTGATATGAGTCTTTGTGTGTGTGTGTGTGTGTGTGTGTGTGTGTGTGTGTGTGTGTGTGTGTGTGTGTGTGTGTGTGTGTGTGTGTGTGTGTATGTGTGTGTGTGTGTGTGTGTGTGTGTCACGCATTATTAACAACTGGATCGGCCTATTATCAGAAGAGCGAATTCTGTGTGTATACTCTCTATCGGTTAACAAGCTTACCGACCTCGCTGGCTGCTCTGCAGTTTCTATAATAACTACAGTGGTCTAGTGAGATAATTGGGCACACAGCCATGGTTGGGGTTTCAAAAGAACTACACTGAATACACACAGTTCATTCACACCTGATAGGCTCAGGCCACTGGCAGCTATGTGTTGCTGCAGGGGGGCATTGTGAGGGGGTTCAACAAAAAGGTCAGACAGAAGCTTTGCTTCTCTGAGTAAATATAACCGCTGCTCTACGGGACGTGTCCCAGAACATATGTCCCTGTTTCAGAACAGATGTCCTTAGACCCCCGAGCCTCACACAGCATCCACCTTAGGGCGGCCTAGTTACAGATGTCCCACCCCTCAACAAGCCTTGTGCTGGCGTCTCTCACTTGCAGGATAGGGTGCTATGGAGGACAGCTGATGGGGTGCTCTGCATGGTTGCTAGGGTGCGCTACACAGTTGCTAGGGTGCTCTGCACGGTTGCTAGGGTGCTCTGCACAGCTGCTAGGGTGCTCTGCACGGTTGCTAGGGTGCGCTACACAGTTGCTAGGGTGAACTGTAAGTGAGGCCATCGTTGTCCATGCGGCCGCTTACATTATCTGGTGAAGCTGCTGCTGTTGAACCTTACTCCTCCTGTGCCTCAGCAGCTTCCTCCTCGCTGCCATCTTTGTTTCGTCTGCTGGCGACCGTGGCGGCCCAGTGAATCCCAACTTCTGGGGGTCTGGTATCGGCGGCAGTGCCGGACCTTTGCTCATGTTTTCTACTGATGGTTTCAGCAAACCTGCGCTGGCTGACATGTCTGCTTCAACCTGCTAAAAGAACAGAACAATAAATAGCATATATTTTAGCTTATTAAAGGAACGGCTATGTCATATGATATGATACTGAACTAACTTACGTTGTTAGCTTGGTCAGCAGTACTGCCTGGGTCGTCAAGTAGCAGCGTAGTCATTTCTTTTCTTTTTTTTGTATCGACGATATATTATGTTAGCGGTTCATTTAGGCAAATCATGTTAAGAGTTAAAGCTGTAACTTATCTGAGAATGACGTCGCGGGGAGAGAGCGTAAACAGTGGCGTTGTCATGGCAACAACGCATCAAGCCAGCGAGGACGGGGAAAACGTTGCTCGTGTTTGCATGTCAGACTTTGTCAGTATAAATAAATAGGCCAAGGTTGCAGTTATGGTCTTCTAACACACGTTTTAACTGCCATGATGATTTTGGGGATTTATTGTGAAGACAATTGGGAGATTGGTCATGCAATATAGCTACTGTGTATAACACACACACACACACACACACACACACATACAACAAGGGTGAAGAGTAATAAAGTGTAACTTGACAAAGGTTCTGACATGGCTAACTGGTGCAGCTCATCCAAACAACTTCACACATTAGACCCTTCCTCCTTGGACGGACCTAACACACAGAGTGGACTCCTTCCACTTCAGTGACATTATGTACGTCTATGGGAGAGAGACACCTGCGGTTGGCATTGTTGAGTGTTTTCTTCTTTCTTCTGATTGGTCGAACTTCGTGCAACGTCACCGCGAACCAATCAATGAGTGCGAAATGAAATCCCGTCAGTCGTTCGAACATAATCGCGCGAGATTGTTGTTCTTGGGTCCCTGCTCGAGTTGGAGGAGAGTGGTCATCATGAGGAGGTGGACGTATTATTATGCAGTACTAAGCAGACAGTCAATCGGCAGAGTATAGACTCACAGATAGCATGAAGCATCAAAGCATCTTACATCAAACCAGACAGAAAATATCTAGCAAGAGTAGTGGGGCCGTAGTGAAACAGGAATACATCTGTATGCAATCCACAGTCATGTTGGCGCTGGGAGGAATGGGGGCAGGAATCGTTAAGGAGAAAGTAGTAGTAACCCGGTTAAGAATAGGACATAATAGGGCTCAATCACACTAAAATTGGAAAAGACACAACAGAAACATCCATACACTGCAATGAAACAGAGACAGTAGAGCAATATGTCTGTGTGTGTGTGTGTGTGTGTGTGTGTGTGTGTGTGTGTGTGTGTGTGTGTGTGTGTTATTTATGTATTATTTTTTTGTAGGGTCCTGTCAGTCCAGTTGGGGGCAGTAAGGCCTCCAGGCCAGTGGGGGCAGTAAGTCCTCCAGGCCGGTTGGGGCAGTAAGTCCTCCAGGCCGGTTGGGGGCAGTAAGTCCTCCAGGCCAGTGGGGGCAGTAAGTCCTCCAGGCCGGTTGGGGCAGTAAGTCCTCCAGGCCGGTTGGGGGCAGTAAGTCCTCCAGGCCGGTTGGGGGCAGTAAGTCCTCCAGGCCGGTTGGGGGCAGTAGTGTGCAGATATAATGGGCGTTACGACGCCAACAAAAACAAAGGAAGAAGAAGAAAGAAGCGGATTACCCAGCTAGGAGCTAGCTGCTGCTGTGGACTAGTGGTTTAATTCCAGGTAATGGATGTAAAATAACAATAGTGTTAAGAGGGTTTTTTACCTAGGTGGATCAATATGAGCGAAGCGTTATTTAATCGTGTATCTTTTCTATTGACGTAGAGTAAAACAGCTGGACGGACCGAGACAAAGAGTAGCATGTTGTTAGTGATGACTGGTGTTGACGAAGCTCAGGCTTCAATGTTGTGTTTTCGCCGAAGGCCCGAACTTTGCCGTCGAAGTTCCGGTATCTTTCGGCTCATATCGACACAATGTCCGGTGTGAGACATTACATTTATTAACATGTCTACGCGTGTCGAAAAGCAAATCTATGTGGTCAACGACATGAGTTGTGCTGCCCCGCCACTCTGCTTAAATTCAACCGTGTCACATCCAGTGTGAATATAACAGCGCGGCTTTTTGAGCAGCTCATCATTATGTCGCCTTAGGGGGCGTTCCTCAGGGATTTGGTCATAACACATGCATAATACAAACATACACACAGTGGATGTGTTATAGCTTCAGACACTTGATCCAATCCAACATGCAAAACGGTTACATTAGGCAATTGAAGGTCTAAAATAAACGTTACTGGTCTCAGGCGGTCATACGCACGTTATTGAGTTGTTACTTGAAACATGACCAATCAGTCTTCTTGTGAGTCAAACTCATGCTTGTTGAATTTCATGTTCTAACCAACCCACGAACAACCTCCACATTTACAGGATAAATCATGAGTTATGCAGAAAAACCAGAAGACATATCAAGGGAAGAGTGGATGGACAAACTCAACAATGTCCACATTCAGAGAGCGGACATGAACAGACTCATCATGAACTACCTTGTGACAGGTACAGTGAATAGCTGTATTTATTCCCAAATATTGATTTGAAAGTCTGAT
Organism: Merluccius polli; assembly: GCA_030340625.1. Lineage (NCBI taxonomy): Eukaryota > Metazoa > Chordata > Actinopteri > Gadiformes > Merlucciidae > Merluccius > Merluccius polli. The sequence continues at coordinate 50,233 of JAOPHQ010002080.1, forward strand.
TTTTATAATTGTGTTTTACATGTCAACTTTCAACGTTCACACTGTGGTCTCAATTCAACAGAGGGCTTCAAGGAGGCAGCCGAAAAGTTTTGCATGGAGTCGGGAATAGAGCCCAGTGTGGACCTTGACTCTCTAGATGAAAGAATTAAAATAAGGGAGATGCTCCTGAAGGGACAGATACAGGAAGCTATTGCACTCATCAACAGCCTGCATCCAGAACTGCTCGATACCAACCGGTACCTTTACTTTCATCTCCAGGTAAACTTCTATATTGTATTTCCTCTTAAGACATGTTGGCTTATCTTAATAAGATAAGATGGTACTTTAGTGATCCCAGATGGGAAATTGTTAAGCCCCCAGTCGTTAACTTTTTTTGTTGCATTTGCAGCAGCAGCACTTGATTGAGTTGATTCGTTCGAGGGAGACGGAGGCTGCCCTTGAATTCGCCCAGTCCCAGCTGGCAGAGCAGGGAGAGGAGAGTCGTGAGTGTTTGACCGAGATGGAGAGGACACTAGCCTTGCTGGCCTTTGACAACCCAGAGGACTCCCCCTTTGGAGACCTGCTGAACATGATGCAGCGACAGAAGGTGAAATAAAAGCTCATGTTATAGCCACTATACAGTGCTGCTTGGAATGAGTAACAAAAAGTAACAATGTCATTGTCTATCTAGGTATGGAGCGAAGTGAATCAGTCAGTCCTCGACTATGAGAACAGAGAATCGACACCTAAGCTGGCCAAGCTCCTAAAACTACTGCTTTGGGCGCAGAATGAACTTGATCAGAAGAAAGTGAAGTACCCCAAAATGACAGACCTCAGCAAGGGAACCATAGAGGATCCAAAATGAGGACTTGCAGGGAAACCATCACCTATATCGTTGGTACAAAATGGACACAATTCATTATTCTATTTATACCACAACAAAGTGACTCATGCAGTACAGACTTTTTTTCTTTTTGTAAGGGTTGCTTTTGCAATATTTGAATAACATGCAATGTCCAAACTGGATTGTCTGTATTTTAAATACTTTAAACATTGAAATGTCTACATATTAAAAAAAAAAACTTTGACTACAAATATTTTTGTTCATATGTATATGATAAAGTTTAATATGGTTTCTTCTTTCTGATACTTTAAGTTTTTTTTCTGTCTATTGGCAGGGAATATTGCATAGCATGGAGTAAAACAAACAAAAAAGCCTAAATTAGGCATTTGGTTCTGAATGCAACCAAATACAATATTGATGAGTTGGTGGATTTGGCTGCTTGTTCACTGCCTCAAGTTAACACTTTTCATTGAAAGAAAAATGTTCACATTTCAGCTTGTAAATTGCAATAGCCAAACCACGATGTTTCACATAGTACTGTGGTTTAGTGCTCTTAAGAGATCTGACAGTATACATTAAATATACTGTGCCATCCCTTGAAACACTACATAACATTAAACGTATGGTACTAACCAGTTAAAAGGCAAAGGTAAAGACAAACTACCTGGGATGCATCAAACCTTACAATGCCCAATGATGTAAGCGTAACATGGCTACATGTTAAATACGAGTTGCAAGAACAGTGTGCAGGCTGTGACATGGGAACATTCATCTGAGTAATCTTTACATGTATAGAATAAGTAGCCCTTTTGAAACTTTGATGTGCTTTGCTGGTATTATTTTACAATAAACAGTTTTTTTCAACTGGTCTTAGGCCATGTGATGTATATTATGTTTGTGTGTGTGTTTGTGTATGTATATATATATATATATATATGTATATATATATATATATATATATATATATATATATGTATATATATATGTATATATATATATATATATATATATATATATATATATATATATATATATATATATAGCCAATGCTATTTTTTTGTTATTGACTTGACATGGATAATTACAGAGCCCAAAACAAATATAACAAAGTTAAGATGAATGCAGGGTGTTGCATAAGGGCGTCTGATCATCCAGGAGCACAGACTATTTTTAAATGTTGCAGGCAGCATTAAGTTAACTTTTTAATTATATTCCAGTCATAATTTGACTGATTACAATGATATTTAATAAGATATTCATTAACTAACATACATTTTATTGGCAAAAAAAGATACCAAGATACCAGTGTCTGTATTGCCCCCTCATATTTACTTGAAATGGTTCAGTCCTCCTGTCCTCTCCAATCTGCGTGGACAATGAGTGTTAACCCAGGCTAAACCACTGTGACACTTACCTTTAAACCATGCCTCCCCCAAAAATAAAATCAGGTTTCGAGAAAGGAAAAATAACGCATTTTTTCTAAAAGACAGGGTTAAACAATGAGTGTTGCAAATGAACACATTGCAGATACACTGGCTAGTGAGCATGTAATAGTCTATTCATTACTGCCACCTATTGGTCGATATAGGCTACTTATTATGACATGAATAGAACAGCAAATAGGCCTACCTAACAGCATTTTAATATCTATACAGTCTATGATTGTAATTAGTATTAACCAAATAGGGCTGCATTATAACATTTCACACACATCACTGCTACGTCACTGCTTGGTTTTTAGCTGAAATGTAATAAATAGGCAGACTTTTAGCATGACTGTATGCATACTAAATAAGGTTTCCCTTGATATTGCCTGGCCCAGATACAACTTCTTCACCCCTGTCACCCTGTCCCCATACCTCATACCCCATACCTCATACCTCATACCCCATACCTCACCCCATACCTCATACCCCATACCTCATACCCCATATCTCATACCCCATACCTAATACCCCATACCTCATACCCCATACCTCATACCCCATACCTCATACCCCATACCTCATACCTCATACCCCATACCTCATACCTCATACCCCATATCTCATACCCCATACCTAATACCCCATACCTCATACCCCATATCTCATACCCCATACCTAATACCCCATACCTCACCCCATACCTCATACCCCATACCTCATACCCCATACCTCATACCCCCCATACCTCATACCCCATACCTCACCCCATACCCCCCATACATCATACCCCATACCTATTACCCCATACCCCATACCTCAGCAAATGAACCAGCCCCACTCCTACAGAAGGTGAGCAGCATTGTGCTGAATTTCAATATATATATATATATATATATATATATATATATATATATATATAATGTATCATATGTACATATTTGATCTAATATATTAATGACATAACGCTTTTATAAGTAGTTATATTTAGGCTATTAGTTATTTATAATTATAGTGTATCCCATGCTCAGTGTTGCATGTGCATCATTTCATAGCACGGTTCGGGGACTAATCAAATATTGGACAGTACAAACTGTAAGAGAGCTGAAAGACAACAAATGTAGTTATTTTATTTTAATTATATACATTTTTGTGCTTAAAAAACCAAAAAAAGTGCTGTGAGGAGGTAGTGGGGCCCAACTCTATTTTTTTTTTTCATGGGGCCCCAAATCTCCGGTGGCCCCCCCATCTTGCAGATACTGCGCAGCATCTCGGTGTGCAGCACGACCTCCACCGTCATCATCATCATCATCATCATCATCATCATCTCACCATGGGACACTCGCACCGTGAACGTCGCCGCCGTGACCCGCCCATACGGGAGGAGAGGCGGTCCTCTGCCAGTCCATCTCCTCCTCAGGGGACAACATCAGTAACGCCGCGCCTCCCCCCGTGCTGTAAACCCACCGCGTCCCACGGAGCAGTCCTCCCGCAGGTCCGCGCAGTCCTCCCGCAGGTCCGTCCCTGCAGCAGCGTCATGATGATGGAGACGCGCCGTGCGTCTTGGACGACCAGACTTTAAAGACTGGGGGGGGGGGCGTTAAAAAAAAAAATCACGTCTGCGCACTTCCTGGTGTAACCCTAGCGACGGCTTCGAGGAAGTGCGCGCGGCTCTGAGCGGCGAGCTGACACGTGGCTACCGGGGGGGGGGGAGGGGGCTACCAGAGGGGGGGGGGGGGGGGGGGGGGGAGACAGGCTCCTCTGTGTTGCTGCTGTGTTTTCCAGCCCGCCGCGTCACCATTGGCCCCTCGCGGTACTTCCTGATTTGCATCAATGTAGACATGGAGGAGGAAGCTTTCCGAGGAGAGAGAGAGAGAGGAGAGGAACAAGCCATTAGTGTGGTCGCATACTGAAACGACATTTTTTCAACGTGTGGCTTTTTATTAGTTTTATCCAGTGTTTGACCGCACTGAAAAGGAGGGCGAGCTGAAGTGAAAGCGGTGTTGTTGGTGTTGGTGGTGGTGGTGGGAGGGAGAGAAACTGGTTATCCGTCACGTTGAATGGCAATTATTCAAAAACATGGCAAAAACTCTTGTCCCGACTTGGTGTGCAGCAAGGACCCCCCTCCAGCCGACCAGCCGGGGGGCCCCTCGGGGGCCCAGAGGAAGTGGGTCGAGCACAACGCCAACTGGTCCAGGTACTGGTCCAGTTCCACATGGTTTTTTTCTGAACCCTTAACTTGTATGTTCATGTATTGTACGGTATCTGGCTGTAGACTAACACTACGATGCAGAAGTTGGTCATAGGGTTTCTTGTGTTTTAACTTGTTAGAACTGCGAGTGGGGGGGGTGGGGGGCGTCAATTAAATGCCCCTAAGACTTAATTGCTGCCAGATCACGTGGTGTGATGCCACGCCAATGTAAACACAGCCTACAGCCGCTTTTAGGTGTGTTACTGTGACTCAATGTTGGGAGTGGGAAGCATGTCAGTATGTGTGCAACTCTACGTGGTATTAAAAAAAAAAAAAAACATGAGTCGAAACTTTAATAAACAGGCGATGACCAAATGTGTGTGTCCCCCCCCCCCCCCCCCCCCCAGACCCCTGGCGCGGATCTGGACCGTGGTGCTGCTGTTCGGGACATGCCTGCTGTACTGCGCCCGGGTGGCGATGCCCATCTGCTCCGTCAGCATGGCGCAACAGTTCAACTGGAGCAAGAGGGAGTCTGGCATGGTGCTGGGCAGCTTCTTCTGGGGATACTGCTTCACACAAGTCCTGGGGGGGTACGTCAGCGACAGGTGAGTCCCCATGACGCATGTTGAGGACTTTGTTTGTTTCCCTACTAACCACTGGGGGATAACCAGTGCCGTAGGTCAGGAATGGCACCCAGATGAGCGGCCCTGTGCTTCCTGTTCCACACAGGGTCGGAGGGGAGAAGGTCCTGCTCCTGTCTGCCGCGGCGTGGGGGGCGATGACCGCCTTCACGCCGGTGCTGGCCCGCTTCTGCTCGCAGCCCATCTTCTCCATGACCCTGGCTCGCTTCCTCATGGGCCTCCTACAAGGTGCCACGGCTTTGTCCGGTCTTCCCAACTCTAGCCTGTATAGCGTGGGTCATCATAGCTGACGTATTCTAACGGCGTGTTTGTTTTATCCCGGGGATAACTGCAACGCCCCCTAAGACGGGGGTGGGGAACCTTTTCATTTCAAAGGCTATTTGCGTACTTATAACTTCGTTAGTGGGCCAAACAAATGAAAATAGCCCATTTATGCTTCTTCTATGTTCTGTTGACTTTTTTGATGTCGGTGTCTTTGATCATTTCGAAAAAGCCGTAAGTCTGTATAAATGAATGTCAGTCATAGTGAGGTTGATGCTACTGGCGGCCGGTTCTCCAGGTTTGAGACAGTCAATCTTGGAATCGAGTCTTTGCAAGTATCTGTTTAGTCAGAATGGTTCAAGGTTTGTAACAAAGTTACAACTCCTTCAGTTCAGTATGTTTAGCTGCACACCACTACATCTACCTTTCTTCACCGTAGCCATTTTCCGGAAGTGCGTGGTAATAGCTAGGTTACAGCTAGGCGACTGCCAGCTGTCTTGGAGCGACACAGGAGGAGGGTGTGGGGGGATTTTATTTGATCGTACGTTTACATATATATTCATAGAACAATTTTTAATAATAGTTTTATTATATTCAAGACTGATCAAACTGTCACGGGGTCCATGAATGACCCCGGGACCTGAGGGTCCCCCACCCCTGCCTACGGCATTTCTTCCGTGTTTTAGGTTTCAGGTGTTCAGCGTTATTTCTTTTGTTCTGAGGAACTGCACGTTACGGTACAAAGCAAAAGGCGGGGGCGGGGGCGGGACTGAAACCATCCAGGGCATATTGAGTCATTTGTTGCAACTGAAATTACCTTTACTTTGATTCTACAATTTTAGTTTAGTTGTGTAACCCGTTTTGCTATTTCCATTGCGTTTGCAGGTGTACATTATCCTTCTCTCGCTAGTTTGTGCTCTCAGAAGGTGGTGGAAAGTGAGAGAGGTTTCCTTATGAGCACAGTTGGAAGTGGCTCTTACTTGGGGTGAGTTGGTCCTTCGTTTGTGTTGTGTTTTTATGCAGTTTATATGCATTTATTCTGTGACAATATAGGGTATTGGAGAAGTGGCGTCTAATCGATAAACCTGAAAACTCGGTTATAGTTTGAAGAAATATCTTTCCATATATACTTTACCAGCTCACTGTACATTATCCAGTTTATTACTCAGCTACTTACGAAAGAAATCAATAATTTGACACAAAACACAAACAACAACAAAATATTTGATTGATTTGATTGCTTCCACTAATAAAAATAGTCTACGGTTGGAAATAATGTCCATAGCAATAGTCTGTTCATAGCAGTAATTGACCAATCAGAATCGAGTATTCAACAAAGCCCCGTCTCATCTGTTCTTCCCTCCTCCAGCACGTTGATAATTGGAGGGGCAGGCTCTCTGATGTTGGACGTGTATGGCTGGGAGAGTGTGTTCTACTTGACCGGCCTCCTCTCTGTCCTATGGGCGTACTGCATGTGGAAATATCTACTTAAAGGGGAAGGTGACTAGATTCAACTTCCTACATTTACATTTCCTTCACAGCTATCGTTTGCATGTGCTGTTTTTTATTTTTGTAGTATTTTTGGTGTTCATTCATATCCGTTTGTTTGTATTCAGGTCCGATTATCACACTAGAGTCTCTGGGAAGTGGTGGGTCTCAGTCCAAACTGTCCAAGAGACACTGGCTGCGCCTCTTCAAACAACCGGCTGTGTGGTTAGTTAAAGATTAATCATGTGTGTCTGTGTGTGTATTATAATGACATTCATTTCAGCCCAGCTCCATGCAAGTAATTCTGCACACCCTTTCACAATACACGTGAAGGGATTAAATCACTCCCTCTTAACATTCCTTTCTCTATATACTCTTTGTCTTTGTCCACCCGAGCAGTGCCGTGATTGTTACACACCTCTGCACAGCAAGCACCTTCTTCACCCTGTTGTCGTGGCTTCCGACTTTCTTTAAGGACACGTTCCCTGATGCAAAGGTAACCGTTTCTCCCTCCCCATGCCCCAGACTATAAAGAGATGAAACATATACATTCAACTCCCTATGGGAATCTATAGAAATGACAAAATCAAAATGAGAAAAAAAATGTAATTCACCTGACATATCTTATATACTACTTAGTTAGAAATGTTGAAGTTTCTAAATATGTAAGGGATAATGCCCGACGAGGTGTCCATTAACAGAAATTAATGGATGACGCGGAGGCGGTTGCTTCCGCGAAGCTTCCGCGAAGTCCATTTAATATCTCCCATATGCACCCCCTACCTACACCCTCCAACCAATCAGAATCGAGTATTCACCCAGACCATGGTATAAATATAATTATACCATGGTCTGGGTGAATACTCGATTCTGATTGGTTGGAGGGTGTAGGATAAAAAGTGTTAATGCACACCTAGGAAAGACGTTGACGCTATGAAGACGCTATGGCCACGTTGCTTGGCAACGCCTGCATACGGGAGATATTAAATAGTCTGCTCGACTTGTAAAAATAAAAAAACCCTCACAATTTTAACTCTAAAACACATCAAAGTACTAATAATTGATTAAATATGTATTTCTTTCGTAAGTGACCATGGTATAAGCGGGATAATGCCCTTCGAGGTGTCCATTAACAGAAATGAATGGACTTCGCGGAAGCATCGCCTCCGCGTCGTCCATTAATTTCTGTTAATGGACACCTCGTCGGGCGTTATCCCTTACATATATTACAACATGTAATACACAAGGACACAAGAAAAATAGTGTGAGACAATACAATATAGACACTGTGTTAAAAAACAACAACTGCGTAGACTGTATTGGGTATACTTGAAATGGGATAAAAAGGTGCTATAAAGTGTTTGTGTTTTTCTATCAGGGATGGGTGTTCAATGTCATTCCCTGGTTAGTGGCCATTCCCTCCTCTCTTCTCAGCGGATGTCTCTCTGACCACCTCATCTGTCAAGGTAAAACAAGTTGCTCCATTTTAAACCTGCAATGTCACCTTTCTACTGCAGCTTTGTACTGCATTAAAAAATATATGAACTCTTAAGGTTTCTCCTGAATATAACATGCCCATCCACTAGTCAATCCATCCAGGGATTTGTCTCTGTAAATTGCTTTATTCTAGTCTATTCTAGTCTAGTTATTCTTTTCCCACCCTAGCATTTCAAAGTGGTATTATTTTTGCACCGCTGTCGCAAACACGAAGCGGATCGCTTTCCGTTTCCTCAAAGCCTAGCGACCACAAACAAACTGGGTTGTAGCCTGACTGGATCGCCTGGCGAGTCGCAACATGAGGTTTATTCAGGTAGTTTACTCAATGCAAAAATGTAGCGTAAGCAAATATAAGTAGTGTCATCAGATTGGCTTTACTTCAATTGTTCCACCGTCCGCCATTTCCACTACTGGGGATAGCTAATCGTGATAGCTACCGATAGCTACCGGGGGAAACAGAAGTGCTATTCCTCCTTGTTTGGTTGCACGCGCAATGGTTGACGTGTTTTCTTTGTCCCGTAAATGGAGTCGTCATTTTCCCCGGGAGATCGTACCGGTGGTAGACAGAGCTGCATAGTGAAAGCGAGGCTTATAGGGAAGCTAAGGGAACCAATATAAATGTCGATGGTGTCATTATTCTGTAGCATTACACTGTGCAATCAACATTTACTTCATATTGATACGTTAAAGCAAAGAAGTTGTCTACAGGATCTTTAACTGTATAGGTATTAGTGTAGCTACAACTCAAGCCACTAGAGGTTGCTAATGGGAAAACCTACATAGTGACATAGATAATATAATACTGTCTAATATTGTCTGTTTTATTTGTCCACCCTAACAGGGTTTGATACAGCCTCTGTGAGGAAGTTAATGCAGGTAAGATACTATGTATTAAGTACTCTGTATTCCTCACATTTTATCCACATCTACTGAGTTTGGGCGTATAATTGTTTATGTATTAACAGTGCAGTAGTTAGCAGGCAGAGGTGGACAGTAATTAATTACAATTACACTCATTACTGTAATTAAGTAGCTGTTTTGTACTTTTTTTGAGTAATGTACTTTGCTACATTTTAAATCGCTTCCGTTACATAAGTAAGTAAGAGTAAAATAAATCCAAAGTTTACCCAAGTTTTCTATGAACTGAGCCTGTCCAATTTATTTGCCCTGGCTAACTGCAGCAGCAGGTGAACGGCGGTCAGTCAGACAGCAACGGGAATACGTTTAATAACAAAGGAGATGGAGACGGATGAGTTGGAAAATACTTGCAGGCTTAAATCCAACTGAAACCCCATCGGATTTGGTTGAAGTTGAGGATTAATAAAAAAAAGAACCTAGTTTGAGCTTTATATGTTTTTGTACTTTTTGATTGCATGGGAGAGATGATATAACCCCCCCCCAAACAAAAGTAACTAAGTACATCTTAAATTACTTTTGACTTTTACGCAAGTATATTTTGACAAGTAATTTTACTTCTACTTCAGTAAAATTTCATCAAAGTAACAGAACTTCTACTTGAGTATATATTTTTTGTACTCTTTCCACCTCTGTTAATGTTTTTTTCATGGATTTCACTCGACCTTCGAGAGTTAGTTCCAAGTTCAAGAGTCAGTTGAGGTCTGGACAATCTCTGAACAAAATCGGCTACCGTCTGATGACGATTTACCAGGTCAGGTTACCTAGACCTTAATCTCTGTGAACAGATATCTGCATATGAATGCAGATATCTGTTTATAGAGGGTCTGTGTCTAAGGTCTGGGGAACCTGACCTGGTAATACGTGGTGGAAGTAAATTCAAGATGGATGGATATTTGATATTTGTGTGTGTGTGTGTGTGTGTGTGTGTGTGTGTGTGTGTGTGTGTGTGTGTGTGTGTGTGTGTGTGTGTGTGTGTGTGTGTGTGTGTGTGTGTGTGTGTGTTAGTTTTTTTCCATGGGCGTTACCAGTGTTTTTACCCTCCTGCTTTGTGGCACCTCCACCTTTCCCTGGGCGGTTGCTTTTGTGTCGGTCACCATGGGCCTCACAACCTTTAGCCACAGGTAATCCTACCACACACACACACACACACACACACACACACACCCCTATCAATACAATTCATCTCAGTAATGTGTGTATGTATATAATGTTATAGTAGTTGGGGGAACAGAAACGTGTGTGTGTGTGTGTGTATGGTGTGTGTGTCTGTCCGTCCATTGTTAGCATGCAATTGCACATACTGCATAAGCCTGTTTCCTCTTTCAGTGATATCACATGATCAGATTACATGATCAGATCACAACTTTTAATGCTAAGGGTGACTATCTGGATAAGTCAGTCCAAAATTCCTTTGTGAGCGTTGTCACACCCGATCCCACTCTCCTGTCTACAGCTACATGGCAGCTGCCTTTGTTTGAGGAAGGGGAGTGTGTTCAGTGTTTTATTTTTACTGTGTCCTTGTATCATCTGCTCTGATGGGACAACATGTGACGCATGATCTTTCCTTATCTCACAGCGGGGTATCTGTGAATGTCCAGGATCTGGCCCCCTCCTGTGCTGGAGCCTTGTTTGGTATGTTTTAGAGATGTTATCAGTAACACAGTTACTGATGCAATTCACTTATATCAGAATTAGAGCTGTAACAATTCTAAATGTTGCTGTACAATTTATTGTCTCAGAAATAATTTCCATTAACAATATAATTGTCTCTCTTGGGCAAATTTAAAAAATATTTGTTTATTTATTATTTTTCCAACAAATTAAAGTTTTGAATTAATCCCAGATACATATTTTGGTTATTTCACTGTTATGTGACCCAGATAATGTAATAACACAAGTACACATCCTATGAAGTAAACCACGCCTCTTTGTTATTATAAAACACAACAATAGTTTGATAGTCCTCTCTCTACCAAATGTAGGCTACTGTCCGTTTGCTGAATCTGGTGTCAAACTTATGCTGTAGCTGACAGCAGGCTGACAGACTAATCCCTCCCCAAATGACCGATTGTCCAATCGTATTTTAGCTGAACTCAGTTGGGTTTGCAGACTTTAAAAAAAAGAAATGTTTACACCATTGCTAAATGAAAACGCCAGTGAAAACCAAACATATCGTGGTGACCACTCCCACGCAGGACTAATATTTAATATAATTCACGGCGACCTTGCCCATGTAGTACATGTACTTATGTGTTTACATTCACGCTACTGTGAATACATTGGTTAACTATGTTTCCCATACACACTAGGGTGTGATTACGTTGTGTGTTCTTCGACAATGAGGAAGTGGAGTTGTGTTATGTTGAAATAAATGAAGGGTGATCTTTTTATCTCTTCAACAAGGAGTTGTCTCCACATTTCCCTAGCGCTCAAATCATCTCATTAAAAAAAAGTGCTTTAGTTGAACAAAGAAACCGTGATCATGTCCCAAAATCGCGGTTAGACAATTATGAACTAATTGTTACAGGCCAGAATAATGTTGCTGAGCCACACACCAGACTCCATTCCATAGCTTGCACTGGACCATTAACCCGCCGTAACATTACATGAGACAGTGCTCGTGAGTAGTGCTGATAGTGTACATATTTATTTCTCTACATAGTTCTTGCACTTTTCTTGAATTGAATATTCAATATATTGAATATTCTATTCAAATTGAATATATAATATTCAATTTGAAACCTTACAGTTGTATGTTTGTATATGTTTTGCTCTTGTAATAAGTGCTGTGTACTTTACTACAGCATCATGTAACATTACACATAATACCAACATCCAAATTCAGGTATCAGAATTGGATGGGAACTGAAACAAAGTGGTGGGGAGCTAATTTGGAGGGGAGGAAAAACATATTATGAATGATGTTTTTCTGCAAGTTTAAAAAGTAGTCACTATTTAATGCATTATGCTCTCTGTCTTGACAGAATGTAGAATATTACATTATACATTATACAACTTCTGAAACAGTCTTTGTTCAATTTTATATGCCTATAAAGTAAAAATGCTTCTTGTCTGTTCTCCAGGTGTAATGAATACGTGTGGAGCTTTCTCAGGTGAGTGTCTAGAATTGAGTATTTTGTTCGCTGTTGTCAAATGACTTTTTTGTTGGGCTTTTCGTTAACTATCAAGTGTAATAAATGTATTGAGTTGTCTGAAGTCAAACTTTGGCCTGTGTGTTTCCTGTCTGTCAAGTTGCCGTCTCTGTGCCATGCATAAATGATTACAGAATCCTTTTGGAATTTGTGTCAAATGAATAATAGAAAAAAAATAGAAAAAACAAATGACAGCCAGATGTCCTGTGGGGGTCTCGGTGTGTGTGTGTGTGTGTGTGTGTGTGTGTGTGTGTGTGTGTGTGTGTGTGTGTTCCATCTGTGAACATATTGGGCCGAGCTGTCCCATGGAGGACATTAGGCCTTTCTTCATTTTTTGTACATTTTTTGTTATTCAGCCCTGAAATTTTTCCCTGTATTCATCTTTGTCCTGATCTCACATCTCCTGCTCTACCCCTTCTGACTGCTATGATGTGTGTGTGTGCATGTGTGCACGCGCATTTCTGTGTGCATCTTTGTGCCTGTGTAATTTTGCGTGTGTGTCCGCAGGGGTCCTGATGGTGTACTTCTCCGGGTATCTCATCGAGTCGACGGGCTCCTGGGCGTCTGTGTTTGCCCTCATCACGGTGGTCAACCTGCTGGGCCTCTGCACCTTCCTGGCCTTCGCAGAGGCGCGCCGCGTCGACATCGACTCGGCTAAGGTGCGCTATCACAACATCCACATCTGACCGTTTTGAAACCACCGGGGGAACATTCAAAAGGAACATGAGCAAGGTCCAAAATTAACACCTGCCACCAGCCAATGGCAGATAGATTTGAACATAAGGCAGGTCAAAAAATGCAGGGTTACATATTAAAACAATTGCTTGGCCGGTACATCTCTCCACAAAAAAAAAACTAAATTCTAAAAGTACATTTTGGACCCTGAACTTCAGGAAGGATAGCGGTGACCCAGTGCCGCGGGACCTGGACTTGGACAGTGGTCAGAATAAAATGTATTATGCATTGAATGGGACATATGTTGTTTTGTTAAAATCCTAATAGAGGAAGACTCATTGGGTATTTTGTTTTATGTTGCGTGTATAAAGCAGTCAAACCGTGTCGGCTGCATAATTACACAGTCTGAAGATATTACTGTCAAGTGAATTGTGTTACGCGGCAAGACTAGATTCTTAGTCCAAACGAAACAATGGAAACACGGTGTGTGAAGGAGGGATGCGCAGAACTGGGCTAGAAAGGACAACAATTTAAGGTTACTGAAAGTAAGCCTGCAGTCTTTCCCATTTCTTTTGTATCTTTTGTTAACGTTTTGGCATATGTTAGTGTTGTAGTTACATTACATTTATTCACTCTACCGTCACCACCCACCATCCCTCAGTCATACCTCTGTTTTTTGGTGTCTGTCTTGAACAATGTTGGAACATGTGTCCCCATGACAACGTGACAGTGATGGACATGTCTCATGAGGACTCTGACAGATGTGACAGACCAAGATGGTTTTTCTTTTACCCTAAGGGTAGTGGACCCCATCTGGGCTTTTTTGTGGGTTAGTGTGTGTGAGGCAAAGCTCTCACACCTGTGGACTTTGTATTAGTAGGTGACAAGCCCCTCCCCCCCCCCCCCCTCCCCTCCTCAACAAACCAGTCGGAGTGACATCTCATTACCAAGTGACTAATTACCCGGCAGCCATTATAATGTCCTGTACAACTTGCCCCTCCATTGTGCCCATCGCCATGGTTACAAGCCCATCATCTTGTCATTCACGTTGGATTTTGGAGGCAGTGGTGGTGGTGGGGCTGTTGTCTTGTTACTGCGCTTTTACGCAATGCATTTTCTCCATGTCTAGATTAATATTTTTTGTGTGTACAATTTAAGACCAAAGGCTATTTTTTTCATTCATGGATTTGCATGAAAGCTGAATACCTCACGTTATAATGATGTTGATTTTTTATATATATATATATATATACATATATATATATATATATATATATATATATATATATATATATATATATCTGTCTCACTGTTTTCTCCACTAAAAAGACTTTGTAGAGAAATAAGATCTATTGTGTGACTTAGTTTGATTCCACGGTCAAGGACGAAAAGTGTAATGCATTATGATTCTTAATTTGAATAAACCTGCCCCTGTCAGTATGGTCCATGTTGACCCTTTGTTCATGATTTATATATATTCATCTCAATGAAGGTGCAAGACTGATGGGAAAGCTGGAGCCAGCGATCAGCTGGCTCCAGTCAGCGATCCGAAAGGCTGCAAACTTAATGGAACTTGTTATGACAGTGGCGGTATTAATCAGATGTCCACTGTTCCACAGTCAGGATATAATCTTTTTTGCATTAGGAAAAACATCACGATTTAATGTGGCCCATTTGCCAATCTTATAAGACATGTTTTAGTAGTCGTAAGAACCATATTTAATACTGGCAAAGGCAAATCAGAAGTGCTTTGCTGCAAAACTGATATGTTGAAATAATTTGACAGTAGACAATAAGTAGACAGTTTATTAAAATGAATATAAGAGTGTAACCTAATCTAATCTAACCTAGATTATGGTCATCTGTCTCCTTCATTCATCAAAGCTCAATGTATGTGAATGTTTATCCATATACGCATTAGAGTTACTTTTAGTGGTATTGCACATAAAGTGTATCTACACCTGTTTTGGTGTCGCATTAGTCGGTGTAACACCTTTTCAAACCAAATCCTCATTGTTTTTCCCAAATGGTTGGACTGCCTTACAGCTATGCAATACTCAAAAGCTATGCCGTTTTCTGGCATTACTTGATGTAGGATACTGCAACAGGCACCTCTGTAATTTATGGAGCTAAAGTATTGTTCTATTTTAATTATTGTATTGTGTTCAACTTAACTAAATAAATGAATTCAATCAACTGCACTGACGTTTCATCTCTGCATCTTGCTTGAATGTCTGTGGGTGCATGTCATTGCTCTCCAGTGCCACAGAGGGGCAGTACAGTATAACTCATACTGCATCACTTAGCAAGGCCAACAACCACATAATCCCCAACGTTATGTTGGTTATGTACAGTGTAGTAAGCACTTTGTTTTTCTTTTCTTGTGAATTACGTTAACTGGCTTTTTGTTTTTTGTTGTCCGCCATTTCCTAAAAGCCAAACCTTATGTTGGAAGGAAATTAGCACTTTTGTTTGCACAGGTAAAGCTTTGCAGATTTATCTGCGTGCTGTTGCACTTCAGCTGGTGTGGATCAGCTGTTGGGGTGTGTGTGTGTGTGTGTGTGTGTGTGTGTGTGTGTGTGTGTGTGTGTGTGTGTGTGTGTGTGTGTGTGTGTGTGTGTGTGTGTGTGTGTGTGTGTGTGGTGGGGGGGGGGGGGGTGATTCTGGAGTAAGTCTGTCCCTTTCACACACTAGTAGCCCATTTCAGGCCCGTCTCCCCAGTCCAGGCAGAGAAGGACTTATGGGGAGGCACCATATGGCAGGACGCTGTGTGCCATGTTGGCTATCTGGCACTGCCCACGTGTGAATGGCCAGACGCTAGTCAACCCAACCCACTCCCTCTCTCCTGGGACTGAATGGCACAGGTTACCATAGAAACGGGTGGCTTGTAGCTGGTGATGAAAGGAAAGGGGAGGGGTCAGACAAACTCACAAGTCTTATAAAAGTCTGCGCTTCAAGTGTTTTTTTGTTGGGGGGTTTTTTGTTGGTTTTTTTGCCACACATACAGTTTTATTGTATTTTTTTATTTTTCTCTTTTTAATTTAACTAAAAACTGCGAGGCCCCTGCGTAATGTCACTTATATGGGTATTCCTCGCTGATAAGGAAATGATGCGATAAAACGGCGCGGAGACATAATCATGATGAGTGGTCCAGTATTTAATTAAGAGAGATGATACACTGTAAGGACGCAGTCAAAGAGACGGGGGAGGTTAGCCGCCCCCTGCCCCCCCCCCATCCCCATCCCCATCCCCATCCCCATCCCTCCCCCCCCCCCCCCCCATCCCCATCCTTTTGGGTGAGTTGGGGCTAGCAGGGTCCATCAGTGAGGCAGATATACATGTAAATGAAATGGCCCTATTAATTAGTAATTAACATCAAGTTAATGACATTTTTTCCCCTCTGTGTTGCCGCCTCATTCTGCGTCCTGCCGGTGTGGTGGAGGGGCCGTGGGCTCCCAGGTCCCCGGGCCCCTGATACGAATGCTAATTACGGCAATGCTAAAGGAAGAGCTGCTATATGGGGGCTAACTAATGATGGAAAGGGCCCTTTTTGAGACTGTCTATTGTGAGATGGATTAATCGCTTTTTTTTTTCCCCTTAATAGATCAGGAGGCCTTTATAAGTCTACCTCTCCTTGGAGGGCCCCTGGATTGAGGGCCATTGGCAGGTTTTATGTGGTAATTGCGTTGCGCCTGTTATAACCCGATGTCGGATCGTCCCTCGTGATTCCCAACTCATTTTTATACATTACACTCAAATATCATCTAATTCATTTTTTCCTTTTTTTGGGGGGTGGTGGTAATGTAACATATTCCGGCCCGTCGTCGGTGTGATTAATTCATTATTCTGCCCGGCTCTTGTTCGTTTTTCTGATCGGGGTTCAGGGGCCTCAAAGTGGATGTAAATTCTCATCTGTTTGGCGTCCCCTCCTGTGCTTGAATCAGCTCCATGCCAGTGGTAATTTGTACAAGTTGACTGCAGTCATGGACTCTCTGTGTGGAGGCAGATGAAACATGAAGTTTACACTCTGAACACAGCGGGGTTCCTGTAGGAATCATAACCCGCAAATTATGGGAACTCATCCATTCGCCATAGTTGTTTTTTTAGGGTGATTGTTTGTCTCTCTGGCCATTTTTCTCATTTGCTTTGTCCATTTAATACTCAGAGCCCCGTACAAATATTATTGATACTTTAAATGATGCTACCAAAATACATGGGAATAAACACACCCACACACACAAGGAGAGAGCAACTTCTCTCTCTCTCTCTCTCTCTCTCTCTCTCTCTCTCTCTCTCTCTCTCTCTCTCTCTCTCTCTCTCTCTCTCTCTCTCTCTCTCTCTCTCTCTCTCTCTCTCTCACATGCACACACACACATGCACACACACACACACAAATGCACCAGCGAAAATGTTGATTTCCGTCAATTAAACTCCATCAGCTGTTTATCTGCTGCCAGACATATGGCCTGTGTTGAATCTACAGCGCAAATGAAGCCGGGCCACTCTTTTAATGGACCCTGAGGGACAGGACCCACACCTGCGCATTCGTACCACGAGGCCCCGCTCAGCCCACTGGCCAAACCAGGACCACCATGAGTGATAGCAGTGTACATTGGGTTGAACCCCCTCGGATATGTGTGGCTTTCTTCACACATTCAGAAAATGCATCTGAAATGGGATGTATTCATATTCTGTAAGCAAGACAAACACGACTCAGTCATGGTGCACTGGTACAATGAAGGGGTGATGAAATATAGTCATCTGGAATAAATTATTGTGAAGCTTGTTTTGCCTTTCATACGTATGTATTAAATATTCAGTAATAAAAAATAAAAATACATTTAGGTAGATCAATTATTTAAATGTCACAAAACTGCTGTAGCATCGTGATTGTTGCCCAACACCAAACTATAGGCCTACTAAAATAATTACGATAATGATAATGTTCATGCAGCAACATGTCTATCATTTCTTTGGTTTCAAATCGTTGCACCACATGTTACATTTCTATATGTTTTGTCACCGTGTCGACATGACACTCTCTCATAGTCAAACTCTCATCACGGCGTGAATATGGAGAAAATATGGCGTTTCGAAAACGGTTGGTCCGAGATGATGCTTCAACACTTTGTGTGTCTCTTTATACTGTGTTTGTGCACGCAGCCGAAGAGGTGAGGCCCCCCCCCCCCCTCTCCGTCCCCCCCAGCCTCGCTCCCCTCCATTCATCTGCTCCACACCGCTTACATCTCCAACAACACCAGACCTTGCTCTCTCTCGCTCTCTCTTTTTCCTCTCCCCCTGCTCTCTCTTTACTAAAGTTTGGCTGTCAATCAGCAGTGGCCTCGGGCAACAGCCACTGATGAAAAGACCCCCGAGACAAGGAGACCCAAATTAGATTTCAACAAGGATGTTGAATATTCATATCAGGGCGACATCTAAAGGTAAATGCTTTTTGATCTCGGCACACAAATATCACTTGTGTGCATTCCCAGGTCCTGCCGTTCTAGTTCCACTGTGTACAACCCCCCCACCCCTCCCCACCCCTCCCCTCCCCTCCCTCCATGCACACACACACACACACACACACACACACACACACACACACACACACACACACACACACACACACACACACACACACACACACACACACACACACACACACACACACACACACTCCTATCCTACCAGCCTGGTCCAGCCCCAACTCTCTCTCTCGCTCTTGCTCTCCCCTCTCCCCCCCCCCTCTCTGTCTCTGTCTCTGTCTCTGTCTCTGTCTCTGTCTCTCTCTCTCTCTCTCTCTCTCTCTCTCTCTCTCTCTCTCTCCCCTCCTCTCTGGCCTCTCTCTCCCCCTCTCTCTCTCGCCCCCCCCTCTCTCTCTCCCCCCCCCCCCCCCCCCTCCTGGGGGGATGCAGTGGAATAATGATGATGGAGCTACAAAGGAGAAAAAGCCATAATGAATGTTTATACTAAAGGGACACAATAGAAAGGGCATGGGCACCAAGTATCCAGTAATTAGTATTTAGCAGAAGTTGATCATTTGGTTTGCACTAACAAACGTGCACCCGCCCAGCATATTCTGGGGCACATGCACATAAGTGCGCACGCACACACATATGGAAGGCCAAAGGGGTCATAAACGCCTGCCCAGACGTGTGCTTTGCATAGGTACACGAAATTTCACGTGCTTTTTGCGCATTTTCACGTGAAATTTCGTGTGCCCAAAGTGAACACGAAATTTCACGTGCTTTTTTGCGCATTTTCACGTGAAATTTCGTGTGCCCAAAGTGAACGTGTAAACACGTTACCATTTGGCACACGATATTTCACGCGCTTTGTGCACAAAAAGCGCGTGAAATATCGTGTGCCAAAGACAAAGATTACGCGTGCAGTATATGCAACTAGCACTAGATGGCGCAAATGGTTGCTAGTCTATGTTTGAAGGACGCAATTAAATATACTGAAATATGTAATTCTTTAAGTGGTTTCATCATCTATTAATACTAGTCGGCCAAGCAACTATCAACGTTGAAAGTAATTCCCACACTGTTCATTATATTCCTATATTCCATTAGTAGAAGGCAGTCACATGTTGGCCAATAACCGCATGATGGTCCGTCATTGCGCTGCTTTTACCCGAGACTGACAGCCAGGCTGTCCAAATGTTGAAGTTATTTATTTGACCAGCGCGGCCCATGCTGCGGCCCGTCATGTAGAAATGCAGTTGCATCCATTTGGTTTGGGGGGGGGGGGGGGGGGGGGGGGGGGGGGGGGGGGGGGGGGGGGGGGTGGTCGTCGGTCCAGTGGTGGGCCGGTGAGCCGGTCAGTGTGTGTTCCGATCGCGGGGGGGGTCGTCGGTCCAGTGGTGGGCCAGTCAGTGTGTGTTCCGATCGCGGGGGGGGTCGTCGGTCCAGTGGTGGGCCAGTCAGTGTGTGTTCCGATCGCGGGGGGGGGGGGGGGGTCGTCGGTCCAGTGGTGGGCCGGTCCGACCCCTGCTGACAGCCTTCATGGCGATATAATACATTAGGACGAGCCGCTACCTCGTAGAGACCACACAATGGCCTTCTCTGTATTTGCTGTAAAACGTATTAAGACGGTTCCAATGCTCCGCAGGTTTTTGTGTTTTACTCTGTGTGAGGATGAACAGCAGAACGCGCTGATGGACAAATGCGTGGCAGACCAGACGACCTGATCACTTCCACGAGTTACGTCCAGAAGCACAATGTGAAGGAAGCATGTTATAAACCACTTTCGCTTTATTGCACCATAAGAGTGAAAAATGTGTAGTAGTACACATTGAATCAGCTGTATTAACGCAATGCGCCGACCAAGGACACCCTTCATTCTGACGTTGGAGGAATATAATGAACATCTATAGTTTGGTTTCACCTTGATAATTATTTGGCCTACTTGTATGGATGTTGAAATGACTTCAAGAAATGAATATTTGAGTATATTTAATTGCATTTTCTGCACGCGTACGCTTTGTCTTTGGCACACGATATTTCACGCGCTTTTTGTGCACAAAGCGCGTGAAATATCGTGTGCCAAATGGTAACGTGTCAACACGTTCACTTTGGACACACGATATTTCACGCGCTTTTTGCACACAAAGCGCGTGAAATATCGTGTGCCAAATGGTAACGTGTCAACACGTTCACTTTGGGCACACGATATTTCACGCGCTTTTTGTGCACAAAGCGCGTGAAATATCGTGTGCCAAATGGTAACGTGTCAACACGTTCACTTTGGGCACACGATATTTCACGCGCTTTTTGTGCACAAAGCGCGTGAAATATCGTGTGCCAAATGGTAACGTGTCAACACGTTCACTTTGGGCACGCGATATTTCACGCGCTTTTTGCACACAAAGCGCGTGAAATATCGTGTGCCAAAGACAAAGCGTACGCGTGCAGAAAATGCAATTAAATATACTCAAATATTTCTTGAAGTCATTTCAACATCCATACAATTGGCCAAATAACTATCAAGGTGAAACTAAACTATAGATGTTCATTATATTCCTCCAACGTCAGAATGGCGGACCATCATGTGGATATTGGCCAACAAATGACTGCTTTCTACTAATGGAATATAGGAATATAATGAACAGTCGTTCATTATATCACAATAGAAGTGATGAAACCACTTAAAGAATTACATATTTGAGTATATGTACATGCATCTTATAAACATAGACTAAGCGACCATTTGCGCCATCTAGCGCTAGTCGCATTGTCTGCACGCGTTCACTTTGGGCACACGAAATTTCGTGTGCCCAAAGTGAACGCGTGCAGACAATGCGACTAGCGCTAGATGGCGCAAATGGTCGGTTGTATAGTATGTGTGTTTGTGTGCATATGTGAACATGTATTTCTCTACTCTTCTTATTTGTTACAGATCAAAATATAACTCGTAGAGGACAATCATTAGTAGAAAGCAGTCATGATAAAACCACTTAAATAATTACATATTTATGTTTATTTACTTGAGTATAAGTACTTGCATCTTATAAACATAGACTAAGCGACCATTTGCGCCATCTAGCGCTAGTCGCATTGTCTGCACGCGTTTACTATTGGCACACGAAATTTCACGCGCTTTTTGTGCACAAAGCGCGTGAAATATCGTGTGCCAAAGACAAAGCGTACGCGTGCAGACAATGCAACTAGCGCTAGATGGCGCAAATGGTCGCTTGTATAGTCTTTGTTTTGAAAGATGCAATTAAATATACTCAAATATTTAATTCTTTAACTGGTTTCATCATCTATACCAGTAGGCCAAATAACTATCAACGTTGAAAATAATCCATAGACTGTTCATTATATGTGAACTGTATTTCATATGCTTCTTATTGGTTCAACATACATCAACATACAACTCGTAGAGGACGTTATTCATATATAATTAGTAGAAGGCAGTCATTTATTGGCCAACAACCACATGCTGTCCGTGACTGCTCTAATGTTCCAACACTGATACCGATAGGAGTAGGCCTATCATCCATATGGTCACTGACGATACGGTACCGATAAGAGTGTCATCCATATGATACCGATAGGAGTATCATCCATATGATACCGATAGGAGTATCATCCATATGATACCGATAGGAGTATCATCCATATGGTCACTGATACCGATAGGAGTATCATCCATATGGTCACTGATACGGTGATACGGTATCAGTGACCATGGATGATACTCCATATGGTCGATCACTGATACCGATAGCCTCATTTATAAAGGTCTCTGCGCACGAAAATGTTGCGGAAACAGGGCTGAAATGCGCGTACGCATCTTTCACCGCCAACGTCGTGATTTATAGAAAAAAACCTTGCGGAAAAGAGTGCGCAGTTCTACGCATCCTTTCACCGTGCAGGAGTAAAGCTACCGCAAAGCTTCTCTCCGGAGAGGACCACAGGAAGAAGGTGGCGGTAATGCACTATATGTGTTATAGTGGCGGTAATGCACTATATGTGTTATAGTGGCGGTAATGCACTATATGTGTTATAGTGGCGGTAATGCACTATATGTGTTTGCAAACCGCCAATAACGCCAAAAGAAGAAGAAGATGCTGCAACCCCCCGGAGCTCATTGCGGACCACATACGAGTTATTTATTCATTTATATATTTATTTTATGAAAAGCACCCATTATGAAATATGAATTAAAGCAAAATTATGTTCAACACACTACAGCCCTTTCAAATCACAATCCTCGGCCAGACCAACTGTATCACTTTAAACATTTAAATAATGAGCTTGATAAATAAGCCACAAAATAGACTTGCGTTGGTCTCATTTAGAAGCACTTCGATCTCCGAATCCCAAAAACGCCTTCTTTTTAAAAGGTGCCATTTTTCCGTCTAATGATTGGTCAGAAAAGGCTCCTTCCTACTTATAAATATTAAGTAATTAATTAGCATTGACCTTTTAAGGACTATTAAGGGATGGACTTGGGAGGAGCAGAGCGCTCGTGCACGCACGCCAAATTAGACGCACGTTGGTATTTATAAGGAGAAGAGTGCGTACAGGTGTGCGCAGCAAGGTTTTATAAATCGGAATGTTTTTGTGCGTACGCACATTCTGAGGTTTGGGCGTACGCAATGTTCTACGGAGGGTTTCACGCAGAGTTTTATAAATGAGGCCCCAGATCCTGCACGACGCTTTGATGAAGGGAAAGACACGTACATAATTCACGTATTCACTTGTCAGTACCGCAGCGCCAGACAGCTCCTCCCCGTGTATCGCCGAAGCTATACACCTCATGTGTGCGAGGACTTCAGTGTAGCTTTTTATGCAACGTAGCCTATCCTCATACAACAGTTCGTACGATATCTTACGAAAAGTTATGCATAATTATTCGTGCATAATCCTACGAATATCCAGCGATCAGTGCGCCTGCGCAAGCCCCATGCGGTGCAGAACAACAGCAATGACGGATATGGCTTTTATTCTCAGTGAGAAATGCAATATTTTAAGATAGTTTCGTCTTGATAACTCAACAATATGATAGTTTAATGTTGACCGCAGATACGTGCACCCCGGTCCAGGTATTATGTATAGGTCAAAACAGGAGACAACATTGAAACCCAAGCGGTTTAAATGGGGGCTGCTGATTGGCTAAGATTGTTGTACCCCTCGTGAAAGAAAGCTGATTGGCTATCATGAAAACGCGCGATACCGTATTGTCCAATGTGTGTGTGCTTCATTTTTTTGTCCACTTGGTGATAGTGTGGGCAGATTATTCGGTCACTTCCTGTTGGGCTACGTAATTAAAAAAATATATAAAAAATAAAATTATATATATATATATATATATAATTTGAGTAGAATTTAATGCCCTGATTAATATAAAAGAGACCCCATGTCTATCTTATTCCCACACCATTCTAGGCCCCTATTAATGCCGTGTTTTTTAATCTTCTGATGACCTGAACTGCCCATTTGAATCACTTCTGGTTGGGCTAGAGCCACCAGATTGATAATCTTATATGTCCTTTAGGCCCTGATTCATATAAAAGAGACGACAGGTGTCTAACTCACTCCCAAGTGTACTTGACCTCAAGGCCCCCCTCAAATTACACCACTTCCTGTTGGGCTAGATCCTTTCCAATGTAACATTATTTAATGATGTATCATAGTACAGTTTAATGCCCTGATTCATATAAAAAACACCCCAGGTCTCAATCTTATTCCCAAATCATTCTAGGCCCCTATTCATGGATTATTCTTGTAAGGGGCGTGGCTAGGGCCCCTTTTGACTTTTGGACCCCAAACTTGAGAACCTGGTCCCCACCCCACATGTGTTTACACACCGAAATAGCATAAGTTTATATCGCAATTCCACCGGAAATGGGGAACTTGAAACCTCCTGCCATTTTACTCCCATTGACTCTCATGTTACAGGTCACAACCCTTTTCGTGACCTTACGAGATGGTGAGAGATGACAAAATGCATACACACGTCCCCCTTGGTCCCAGGAACAACATATCCAAGAGTCAGACATATAAATCTCACAGAAAAAAAGTTAGCCTGTATGGGCCAGTTTGTTGTCAGAGCTTCTCTGAAGTGTAACCCGCGAGTCCTGTTCGCGCAGAATGTGGTTTCAAAAGGCCGATTTGGACATAGGAAGGTCTCACCGCCCCGAGACTTGACAGCCTCATTACCGGGCCCGACTGGGACCCTCACACCGAATATTGACCCTCTGTGACCTCTGGGGGGGGGGGATCCACGTCCCGTTATTACGTGGCGTATTTTGATCCAACGGCAATAGAGCGTAACAGTGACCGCCCCTTTTTAACCGCTCCGGTGCCGGAAGTAAATGTCCCATGCATTTATCTCGTACACTTTTCGTAGAATCCTTATAAAAAGAGTATTAAGCCTTTAACCAAGCCGATCGTTCGTTATGGTAGTCGTGACGACCATATTATGTATGATTCGGGATGAGTAGTTCCTCACTCGGTCAACAAAATAATGTACCTTTGCCTTTTCTTCCGTTTTCCAAATTCTTTTTATGCCTGAATCAAACATAATATGGTCGTCACGACTACCATAACGAACGATCGGCTTGGTTAAAGGCTTAATACTCTCTTTATAAGGATTCTACGAAAAGTGGACGAGATAAATGCATGGCAAATTTACTTCCGGCACCGGAGCTGTTAAAAAGGGGGCGGTCACTGTTACGCTCTATGGGAGGCGTTAGGACGGCCCCCTGCATGGCCCCCTTTTGGCTGAGAGACTTGAGCTTTTCACAGAGTGATCCCAAAGCACCCCTGGTTGATTGGTTCAGAGGTCAAGTTCCTATCTCTATTCTACACATTTATATTAATTTATAGCAACAACATTAATGCGTTTCAATGTAGGTGCTTTGAGTCACTTCCGGCTGGGTAACAGCCACCAAATTGATAATCTTATATGTCCTTGAGGCTCTCTTTCATATAAAAGAGACCCCAGGTCTCTAGCTCATTCCCAAGTGTGCTTGGCCCCAAGAGGTCACCTATGAATGCTTTACTTCCTGGTTGTCTAGATACCCAAATGGATCACTTCCTGTAGGGCTGGAGTCCCCACATTGATATTTCTTGTTGTTCTTAGTGTCCTCTTTGTTATTTTAAAGACCAAATGTCTCTAGCTAGACATTGTAGGCATTGTAGGCCTCCATAAATAATGTGTTTGTCTTCTGATGATCTCCCTCATCGACTCACACACTCAATAGTATTTCACATGCTTCATGTGCATTTGCACATGAAGTTCCATGTAGTAATTACATATAATATGTATATATAGCCTATGTAATGATAGCTGTTAGTTGTTAGCTGCATAACACAGCCTATTTCTTGCGCATTCTGACGCAAATCTCTTCCCTATCCAAATGAACCATACACACATGCATGATGTTTTTGGTCATTGAATGTTTTATTTTTGATATTTACAAAAAATATGACTAACGTGGCCAATCACATGCCTGCATAAATGTCGTCGGTAGATAGCGCCAATGGTTGCTAAATTAAGTGATACGTGTAGTACACATTGAATCAGCTGTATTAACGCAATGCGCTGACCAAGGACATCCTTCATTCTGACGTTGGAGGAATATAATGAACATCTAGTTTCACCTTGATAATTATTTGGCCTACTTGTATGGATGTTGAAATGACTTCAGGAAATAAATATTTGAGTATATTTAATTGCATCTTTCAAACAAAGACTATACAAGCGACCATTTGCGCCATCTAGCGCTAGTTGCATTGTCTGCACGCGTACGCTTTGTCTTTGGCACACGATATTTCACGCGCTTTGTGCACACAAAGCGCGTGAAATTTCGTGTGCCAATAGTAAACGCGTGCAGACAATGCGACTAGCGCTAGATGGCGCAAATGGTCGCTTAGTCTATGTTTATAAGATGCAAGTACATATACTCAAGTAAATAAACATAAATATGTAATTATTTAAGTGGTTTTATCATGACTGCTTTCTACTAATGATTGTCCTCTACGAGTTATATGTTGATCTGTAACAAATAAGTCGCTTAGTCTATGTTTATAAGATGCATGTACATATACTCAAATATGTAATTCTTTAAGTGGTTTCATCACTTCTATTGTGATATAATGAACGACTGTTCATTATATTCCTATATTCCATTAGTAGAAAGCAGTCATTTGTTGGCCAATATCCACATGATGGTCCGCCATTCTGACGTTGGAGGAATATAATGAACATCTATAGTTTAGTTTCACCTTGATAGTTATTTGGCCAATTGTATGGATGTTGAAATGACTTCAAGAAATATTTGAGTATATTTAATTGCATTTTCTGCACGCGTACGCTTTGTCTTTGGCACACGATATTTCACGCGCTTTGTGTGCAAAAAGCGCGTGAAATATCGCGTGCCCAAAGTGAACGTGTTGACACGTTACCATTTGGCACACGATATTTCACGCGCTTTGTGCACAAAAAGCGCGTGAAATATCGTGTGCCCAAAGTGAACGTGTTGACACGTTACCATTTGGCACACGATATTTCACGCGTTTTGTGCACAAAAAGCGCGTGAAATATCGTGTGCCCAAAGTGAACGTGTTGACACGTTACCATTTGGCACACGATATTTCACGCGCTTTGTGTGCAAAAAGCGCGTGAAATATCGTGTGTCCAAAGTGAACGTGTTGACACGTTACCATTTGGCACACGATATTTCACGCGCTTTGTGCACAAAAAGCGCGTGAAATATCGTGTGCCAAAGACAAAGCGTACGCGTGCAGAAAATGCAATTAAATATACTCAAATATTCATTTCTTGAAGTCATTTCAACATCCATACAAGTAGGCCAAATAATTATCAAGGTGAAACCAAACTATAGATGTTCATTATATTCCTCCATGAAGGGTGTCCTTGGTCAGCGCATTGCGTTAATACAGCTGATTCAATGTGTACTACTACACATTTTTCACTCTTATGGTGCAATAAAGCGAAAGTGGTTTATAACATGCTTCCTTCACATTGTGCTTCTGGACGTAACTCGTGGAAGTGATCAGGTCGTCTGGTCTGCAACACATTTGTCCATCAGCGCGTTCTGCTGTTCATCCTCACACAGAGTAAAACACAAAAACCTGCGGAGCATTGGAACCGTCTTAATACGTTTTACAGCAAATACAGAGAAGGCCATTGTGTGGTCTCTACGAGGTAGCAGCTCGTCCTAATGTATTATATCGCCATGAAGGCTGTCAGCAGGGTCGGACCGGCCCACCACTGGACCGACGACCCCCCCCCCCCCCCCCCCCCCGCGATCGGAACACACACTGACTGGCCCACCACTGGACCGACGACCCCCCCCGCGATCGGAACACACACTGACTGGCCCACCACTGGACCGACGACCCCCCCGCGATCGGAACACACACTGACTGGCCCACCACTGGACCGACGACCCCCCCGCGATCGGAACACACACTGACTGGCCCACCACTGGACCGACGACCCCCCCGCGATCGGAACACACACTGACTGGCCCACCACTGGACCGACGACCCCCCCGCGATCGGAACACACACTGACTGGCCCACCACTGGACCGACGACCCCCCCCCGCGATCGGAACACACACTGACCGGCTCACCGGCCCACCACTGGACCGACGACCACCCCTCCCCCCCCCCCCCAAACCAAATGGATGCAACTGCATTTCTACATGACGGGCCGCAGCATGGGCCGCGCTGGTCAAATAAATAACTTCAACATTTGGACAGCCTGGCTGTCAGTCTCGGGTAAAAGCAGCGCAATGACGGACCATCATGCGGTTATTGGCCAACATGTGACTGCCTTCTACTAATGGAATATAGGAATATAATGAACAGTGTGGGAATTACTTTCAACGTTGATAGTTGCTTGGCCGACTAGTATTAATAGATGATGAAACCACTTAAAGAATTACATATT
The DNA here is from genome assembly GCA_030340625.1 of Merluccius polli. Classification (NCBI taxonomy): domain Eukaryota; kingdom Metazoa; phylum Chordata; class Actinopteri; order Gadiformes; family Merlucciidae; genus Merluccius; species Merluccius polli. The sequence continues at coordinate 78,740 of JAOPHQ010002080.1, forward strand.
TCAGTATATTTAATTGCGTCCTTCAAACATAGACTAGCAACCATTTGCGCCATCTAGTGCTAGTTGCATATACTGCACGCGTAATCTTTGTCTTTGGCACACGATATTTCACGCGCTTTTTGTGCACAAAGCGCGTGAAATATCGTGTGCCAAATGGTAACGTGTTTACACGTTCACTTTGGGCACACGAAATTTCACGTGAAAATGCGCAAAAAAGCACGTGAAATTTCGTGTTCACTTTGGGCACACGAAATTTCACGTGAAAATGCGCAAAAAGCACGTGAAATTTCGTGTACCTATGCAAAGCACACGTCTGGGCAGGCGTTTATGACCCCTTTGGCCTTCCATACACACACACACATACACACACATGCATGCATACACACATGCATGCATACAAGCACACACACACACCGCACACACACATATGCATACCAACATACATGCATACATTCACACACACAAACACACACGCATACATACAAGCACACACACACACACACACGCACATGCATACAAGCACACACATGCACACACACACATACATACAAGATAACACACACACACGCATACAAACACACACACACATACACACACACACGTGCATACAAGAACACACACACACACACACATGCATACAAGCACACACACACACACACACACACACACATGCGCATACAAGATAACACACACACACGCACACATGCATACAACCACACACACACACACGCATACAAGAACACACACACACACACAATCAGCGAGGCCTGGGCATTTAGTATGTAAACGTTAGACGGGGGAAGATGGAACCTCCCATGACAGCAGCAGTCAAAACACAGTTTCCTCTCTCCTGTCAACATGCTTACTTTATTTTTATAATTGACTCCAGTAAGTTCCCTTATTCACTTGAAATGTCAGCAGATAACACCATGAGTGTGTTTTGGTTGTCCAACTGTTTGTCATTTTCCCATTCCCATTAGCCTTCTGCTGAATAATAAACACCTGCAGGTTCATAACAATCATGGATGAATATGTCTCTGTGTGCTCATTTCAGTGAGACACATTTCTACTCTACAGTGCAACATGGTTTCTACAGGGTGTGGTTCTCCTAAGTAAGAACTCTCTTGAGTCAAACGTGTATAAACTATACTGGCCACTCAAACATTTACCTATACTCACTAGTTTAACATCTATCAGTTTAACAACTAAACTATACTCTCTAGTCAAACATCTACTATAGGGCTTGAACATCAGAATGCAT